>VDFB02290885.1:0-94856 GCA_007258455.2 Sequoia sempervirens
TCTTATTTCCTATAAAGGGATACGTAGGCAGGTTCATCAAGAATGAACACTCGAGGCTTAGGTCTAGGTCTAGAAATGATCCTAACCTCGGGAGCTACCATTCCTATGTGTAAGCAGATATGTGACAATGTCTAGTTGATACCACCATGTTAAGTGAAGAAGTTTTGAAGTTAGCACCTCCAAGCTATAGGTATGATGTTCATGATTATGTTTGGTATTTGTATTGAATTGAAAGAAAAAAAATTGGTAGCAATTGAGGGGTGGTTGTTACATGGGTATCAGAGCAACCAAGTTCAAACACTGGACCTATGAAGCTCACTTGAATTTGGATAAAGTAAATTTTCTTGCATTGCTAACCCATTATAACTAAGTTGGCCACTTAATATATATAAATTTTTTTTAAATATATTAAATGGACTTTTAAGCTTATAATATTGATAGTGACGCATATGTCTAGGGTGACGCTTTTCCAATTTTTATTTTAGGGTTTCAAAATTTAAATGGTGACATGTTTGTATCTGGCGACACACTTTCCAATTTAAAAGTGAGGGTTAGGTTAGGCCAAATTCTAAATTATGACGCCAGCTTGTTTGGTGACACATTTTTCAATTTGAATTTTAAAATGCATCGGACGTTGTTGTTTAGATTTTGAATATAGCAACTCATTTGTAAATAGCGACACATTTGTGATTTTCGAGCCAGAAATTCCAAATAACTTCAAATTTTGATGATTTCTTGACGTCATGGGATTCATGGGTGCAAGAAGTCTTCCCACAATTGATGTCGAGGGAGCACAGGCCCACAGTACTGGAGAGATTGGGTGATCTTTTAGAGTTGTGTTGGGAGCACCTAGGAGAGATTGAATTGTGGTATATCGCATATGCACCTATTATGAGAACACATTTGGCCATGATGACATCATTGTGCAAGAGATGGCACAAAGAGACCTCTTCCTTCCACCTTCCAACGGGAGAGGTGACAGTGACCTTGGAGGATGTGGTGGATGTTGTGGTTGCCTATCCACAGTGATCACATGATCTATGATCCTGATGCCAGATTGGATTTCTGCTTCGAGTTGATGGAGATGGACTAGATTGCATTGGTCACATCACAAATTGATTTAGAGACATACCAAGGTCATGTTCCAACGTTCAGATTGATTATTGTGGTCATCATTTTAGGTTTGGTGGCTTCAGACAGACGTGGTTGATTTTTTAGTCCAGGTTGGGGCTTGGCCTGGTAGAGGATGCTTTATCGAAGGACTCTTTTTGTGTGGGGGGCTATGATGTTGGCCTCCTTGTACCATGATTTTCATGATTTTGTGTATTGCGTCAGGAGAGCCATTGGTGCAAGTGTGACACTCCTTCATATCTAGGCATGGGAGCACATTGTTGTGCTTTGACCCATTGTACAAATGGCAGATGCGGAGCCAGATGATCCCATTATATGGAGATACTGAGGTTCCATCAAACTCAGGCACACAGGATAGATTGGGCTCCTATACTTGTGACAAGTGATAGACAATATGACTGTGTTCTGGTGGCGGTCATGGCTTCATATGCTGACTTGGTTTGATAATATTCAACAACTTTACTTTGTTCGGAAAACCTAATATATGCAGGGTCGAGAGCATACCATGGTTGAGTAGTACCTTCCAGAAAAAGTGGCCAAACATTTTGGTGATGTCCAGGATAGGCCCGACGATGCTTATAGAGTGATTTTCATGAGATTAGCTAGAGAGGTCCCAACATGGGGACCGAAAATTCTGGCACCAGAGGCCGTGGAGAGTTTCAGATAGCTGGTTACTTGGCCTTGGGCATATTATCAAGGCCAGTCCATTGCATAGACCACTCTAGCATACGATGCATGGTTCATCCCTCCATGACAACTCATAGATCCTACAGGTGCTCCTCCTAGAGGGAGGTTGTGAGGTAGAGGTGTCAGGGGAAGAGGACAAGGAGGGTAGGATGGCCATGATAGATAGGTTTTGGGGACTCCTCCAGTGGGACAACAACCTCCTCAGCAGCCTCCAATTGTGCAATAGTAGCCAGTGCCACCACCACCGTCATCGAATGCCAAAGATGCACATATACAATAGCTGCAGCAGCAGGTGCATGCTTTGATGGGTGAGCGGGACCAGGCCCACTAGTAGATTTTGGTTTTGACTATTGAGCGAGACCAGGCTTGGCAACAGGTGGTCGTGGTGACAGCTGAGAGAGATGCAGTGTTGCAGAGAGTTCAGGAAGTTATAGGTGAGAGAGATCAAGAGGTGGCTCGACATCAATAGATTGAGAGCCTTATGAAATTTACCCATGGTCAGATAGTTTCAGTGAGGCTATATAGGGGGGATATTACAGAGGCTGCATATTACAGGCAACATTATCACAAAGATGTTCCTGTGGCATTGAGACAACCTAATTTTTCACAGTGGAGCGATGCATGCTCTCGAGCAAAGGATCAGCTTGAGCGGCAGGCTGGAGAGGGTAGTAGCCATGAGGGCTAGCCTTCTGATGTATAGGAACTTTTTGATTTTTCCCCATTCTTTATACTGATATACATTCATGGGCTCCTTTTTTATAGCCTCATGGGTATTTGTACTTATCATCGGTGTACATACACTAATCCATATTTTGTACCATGACACATTTTTTGATATATATGATACGGATATGGATGATTCATGTTGATGATGTGTTCATGTATATGGATGATGTATGGATGCTTATATATGATCATGTATGGATGTATTTACTTCTATGTCTATATGATATGCGATGATCATGATATGGATAGATGTAGTGATATATTCTTTTTCATTATCTTTTCATGATATGATATGGATGAATGATTATGATATGCAGATGTTATGGATGCAAATGATATTTATTTTTGTATATTTTCTATGTATGTTTTATGATGATGATGTATGCATATGGATGGATGAATGCAAATACTTGTGATATGCAATGATTTAATATTCTTAGAATAACAAATCTATATTATTCCTTACGACTCAAATGATAATGTAGAATGTATCATGTGATATGCAATGATTATGAGATGTGTGATTATGCTGATGGATTCCTATGATTATGATATGTATGAGATGCATGTATGTTGATGGTTTGTGGATGCAGAGTGGATGCATTGATGATGTTTTTGTGTGTCATGATACCAAGTTAGCGTGGAGAGAAGAATAAAGAATAAAGAAAGAATAGTCATTGTCGATGATGATTGCTTCAAAAGATCCAACAAGTCCTTGATCCATCAAGACTTTATTAGAGATGATGATGAGACAATGCAAAAGAATGCAGGATGAAATGCAGGATGGGATGCTCACACTTCGAGATTGGGATTTTATGTCTTTCCTTATTGTTTGATATAACACATAGAAACGATGCATCAAGGTATTGATAACCAGGACGACGTTGTATCTAGTGTAATGGACTTTGACTCGATAAGCAGATAGGATAGTTCTTATTCACATCTTGACATACGAAAAATGTCGTTGGAATGCAAGTTAGAATTTTAAAACATATTGGACCAAAGCATACACAATAGTCAACAACATACTCCAAACAACCTTCCCACACACAACTAAGCAAGTATGTGCCAAGATTATTTTACAAGAGTATCCACAAGCACAACAAACGAAAGATAATGATTGATGCCCCATTCCTTTCTCTCTAAATCATTTTAGATAGATATCATCAAGAGGTCCTTGGAATGGGTCATTAAGATAAATCATAAGAAAAGATCAAAGAAAAAAAGTCAGTGTTATCTATAGCTCCTGCCTATTTTAAGTTTAGCTTAGGTGATATCTGATGTTGATGTCCATTGCAGGAAGGATACATCCTAGGAAATGTTGATCAAAGGGTTGTTTGATGTTGGGATGATGATGCTAAGGTGAGTTATTTCCATAAACTTCATTGATGCATTTACCTATGATTTAGACTTTTGGGTTCACACTTTACGACTTGCTATGTTTTTTTTCTACTTGTTTCACCAAAGGGTGAAGGTGAAGATCATTTTATTATGGGTGAAATTTTATTGCAGGTGAAAGCGAGATGGGATGTTTGGGTTTTGGATTTTCTGAATATTTCAATGTTTTTGGTATTTTGAAAATGTTTTGAGGTTGTTTTTGGTCTTTTTGGAATATTTGTGGATGTTTAGGATTTTTTTATTTTTTGAGGTTGTTTAGAGTTTTCTAAATATTTGAGGCTTTTTAGGTCTTTTGAACATTTTCTATTGTTTTTGGATTTTCTATTTTCAAATGTTTTTGTGTTTTTTGAAATATTTGGATGTTTTTGAGATTTTTGAAGTTTTACAAATGTTTAGGGGTTTTCTGAGATATTTGGATTTTTTTGGATTTTTGACAGTTTTCCAAATGTTTAGGGGTTTTCTAAGATATTTGGATGTTTTTGGGATTTTCGAGAGTTTTTCAAATGCTTAGGGGTTTTCTAAATTTCTGAGTTTTGACCAATAACCTAACCTAAAGACCTATCCTAGGGGGCATCGGGGGCTGATTAAATATTAGCCTTGCCTATGTTATACACGCAAAGACCACATAGTTTGACTGACTCAACTGATTTACAGGACAAAGATATGGATAGATGAGAGATGATAGCTAATTACAACAGACTACTAAGGACTAACCTAGGGTGTCTTGGGGGCACATCAGTGATGGGCTTGCCTATGTTCAAGCTCAGAGACAATGTAGTTCGACTGACTCAAACCATTTACAAGACAAAGATATGAACAAATGAGAGACAACAGCTAATTACAACGGACTGCTAAGGATTGGCCTAGGGTGTCTCAGGGGAACATCAATGATGGCCTTGCCTACATTCAAGCTCAGAGACAATGTAGTTTGACTGACTCGAACCATTTACAAGACAGAGATATGAACATATGAGAGACAATAGCTCATTACAATGGACTGCTAAAGCATTGACCTAGGGTGTCTCGGGGGCACATCAATGATGGCCTTGCGTTCCTTCAAGCTCAAAGACAATGTAGTTCGACTGACTCAAACCATTTACAAGACAAAGATATGAATAGATGATAGACAACAATTAATTACAATGGAATGCTAAAGGACTGACCTAGGGTGTCTCAGGGGCACATCAGTGATGGCCTTGCCTACGTTCAAGCTCAGAGACAATGTAGTTCAACTGACTTGAACCATTTACAAGACAAAGATATGAACAGACGAGAGACAACAAATAATTACAACATACTACTAAGGACTGACCTAGGGTGTCTTGGGGGCACATCAATGATGGCCTTGCCTATGTTCAAGCTCAGAGACAATGTAGTTCGACTGAATCGAACCATTTACAAGACAAATATATGAACATATGAGAGACAACAACTAATTACAACAGACTGCTAAGGACTGGCCTAGGGTGTCTCAGGGGCACATCAATGATGGCCTTGCCTACATTCAAGCTTAGAGACAATGTAGTTCGACAAGAGGACATTGTTTTTGGTTTTTGGATTTTTGACCTTTTTAGGGATTTTTATGTTTGATTAGCTGAGATTTTGTTGATGAGATTTAATATTGAGATGCATAACCAAAATTCCCCCTCAGTGTGATATGTTAGCCTACTTCCAATAAAGGCAGATGATTGACCTGGATAATATGTCAAGTAGTGCTAAAGAGTTCATGATACCTTATAGTGACAAGTTTGTATAAGGACACGTAATGGGGATGAATGTATGGCAAAGAATGATAGGTCACAAGATCCAAAGAATATGGAGATACCTTATTTACGCGAGGTGCCTATTTGTTAGGTTTTCACCAAGGTACTTGCCCAAAGCACCACCAAAGTGGTTTTCACTAGAGGACGATTTTTTCTTCTTTACTTTTTTCAATACTTTTTCTCTTTTTTTTGTATTTTCTAATTTACACCCTTCATGTTTAGGCATAAATTTTTTTGAGATGCAAGTTGTTGATTGGCTCCTACAAGGGTTCACCTTCAAGGGGTGATAGTTGGTATGCTCTTGATCTGTAGCTTGCTGCGATGACAAAGGGACCCAACCAGTTAGGCTCAAATTTTTCTTTGTTTTCTTGATCTAGGAGGTTTTTTTAATTTTACTTTAAGACGAGATTGCCTACCTAGAATGACCGACATTTAATTATCTTGTTATAGCTCTATTTCAATCGGTTTTGATACATTTGTAGGTGATTAAGGGCGTCAAGACGACATTCATCTAGGAATTCTAGCTCATTTAGTCGACACACTCTGTACTCTTCCTCAGTTATCAGATTCTTCAGTGACACTCGCAATGATGAGAGCTCAACCTCAATAGGAAAGATGGCTTTTGATCCATAGAAAGGGGAGAAAGGGGTTGCTCCTGTAGGTGTGTGGATACTAGTTTGATAAGCCCAAAGAGAGGGATTTAGCTATAGATTCCAGTCACAAGCAGCTTCATTAACTATTTTCTTTAGGATTTTTAAGATAGTTTTGTTCATTTCTTTTGCTTGGCCATTTCCTTAGGGATAGTACGGTGTAGAGAATCAATGTTGGATATTGAATCTTTGGCACAACTCTTTCACATCTTGATTCTTGAATGGTGTTCCATTATCTGAGATGAGGGTTTGTGGTACACCATAACGACAAATTAGGTAATTCAGGATAAATTTGGCTATTTTCTTTCGCATTATGTAGGTCATAGGAATGGCTTCAACCTGCTTAGTAAAGTACTTAGTGGCAGTTATGATGAACTTATGGCCGTTGGATGAGATTGGAGTGATTTTTCCTATGAGGTCAAGTCCCCACTACGAAAAAGGCCATGGTGTAATCATTGGCTGTGATTCTTGAGCTGTCCAGAGCATGAATCAAATCCCCATGTTGTTGACATTGGATGCATTTCTGCACATACTGATGAGCTTCATTTTCCATGGTTGGCTAATAGTACCCCATCCTCAACAGTTTCTTAGCTAATGTCATAGTGCTAGAATGGGACCATATGCCATCGTGCACTTTTGTTAAGGCAATTAAGGCTTCCTCTTGGTTAAGACATCATAGTAATTTCCCTTTGATGCTTCAACGGTAAAGGGTATCACCTAGGATCATGAATTGGGATGACTTTTTGACAAAGGTCTTTTTAAGGTTTGGGGTGATGTCTGATGGAATGGTTCCTCTTTTAAGGTAAGTAAATATGTCATGGTACCAAGGAGATCTAGGACCAACAATGACACACACAAATTCAGATTTAGGGATTTCAAGAGTTGGTATGAGAAGTTGTTCTACCAAGAATTCACATTGAATAATATTGTTCGACATGTATAGTAGTGATCCAATTGTTGCCATGGCATCTACTGCTCTATTGTTCATGTGAGGAATCTACTCAAAATTTATGTCTATAAAAAGATCTTTTGGATTCTCCACCATCTTCTTGTAAGGAGTGAGCTTGTCATCTTTGGTTTGATAGTCATCATTTACTTGGTTGATAACTAGCTATGAGTCTCCATAGACTTTCATCTCTTGTATCTACCAATAAACTGCTATCCTGAGACTTGTGATCAAGGCTTTGTACTCAACAATGTTATTGGTACATGGGAATGATAGCCTGTATCATTTTGGAATGCAATCACCTTGGGGGGTGATGAAAATAATTCAAGCTCTTGATCCATGTTGGGTGAACAATCCATCAAAGTACATCTTCCACTGAGCTATGAGATTAATAAGGAACACTAATTCATCAGGAAACTCAAATATTAAAGGGTTCTCATCATAGATAGGTGCTTTTTCTAGTTGGTTTGCTATCACTTGTCCTTTGATTTCCTTGCACTCCACATACTCTATGTCAAATTCTATTAAGATCATTTCCCATTTATCCATTCGTTGTGTGAGGGTTGCTTTGGCTAACATATATTTTAATGGGTCAATTATTGCGATGAGCTTGATTTCGTGTGACAACATGTAATGCCTAAATTTTTTTGAAGTGAAAACTACTACTAGGAATGCTTTTTCAATGGGTGAATAGTTCATCTCATATCCTACCAAGGTTCTGTTGATGTAGTATATGGCTCTTTCTCTTTTGTTTTCATCATGTTGTGCTAAAAGAGCTCGTAGTGTTGTTGGTGTTGTTGAGATGTACAAGATCAATGGCTTGTTTGGTATTAGTGACATCAGAATTGTAGGTGTTAATAGGTAATTCTTGATCTGCTAGAAAGCTTTATCACATTTTCCATCCCATTTGTAAGTTATCCCTTTATGGAGAAGATGCGAAAAGGTGTGAGTCTTATCTGATAGTTGAGCTATGAATCTTCTAATGGACTGCAACTTTCCTTGTAATCCTCTCATTTGCTTCAATGTTTGCAGCGGTTCCATGTCTAGGATGGATTTTACCTTTGTTGGATCAATTTCTATCCCTCTTTGTGAAATGATGAAACCAAGAAGTTTCCCTGATGTGACCTTGAACACACACTTTTTTGGATTTAGTCGTACCCTGTATTCTTCAAGCCTGTCAAAGATAGGTCCTAAGACTTGTATGTGCTCACTTCTCTTCTTTAATTTTGCAAAAATATCATCCACATAATCTTCAACTATTTTTTGGATTATGTCATGAAAGATGAGGATCATTTCTCTTTGGCAGGTAGCTCCTGCATTCTTGAACCCAAATGGCATCATATTCCAGTAGTAGGTTCCCCATGGACAAGTAAAGGAAGTTTTATGTTGATCCTCTTTGGCGATTATGATTTTGTTGTAGCCTGAAAAGCCATCCATGAGCAACAACATTTCATGCCCAACTGTTAAATCCACAATGAGATCAATGTTTGGAAGAGGGAAATCATCCTTCAGACATGCCTTGTTTATATCTTTGAAATCAATACATATTTTGATGCCCCCAGTGGGTTTTGAGACTCGTACCAAGTTTGAAACCCACTTAGGATAATCTATCGATCGGATGAATCCAATGTCAAGAAGCTTTTGTAGTTCCAATTTAACCAAGAGTGCTATCTAAGGGTGCATCTTCCTTAATTTATGCTTGACTGGTGTGGCATCGAGATAAACTGTTAAGTGATGCATAACCACTTCTGGATCAAGGCCTGGAATATCTGTATATGGCCATGCAAAGTTAGCTCTTCTCTCTTTAAGGAATACTGCAAGGTTCTTCTATTCTTTTTCTAACAAGGATTCAATATAGAAGGCGATCTTGGGTTCTTTTGTTCCCACATTGATTGGTGTAGTCTTTTCTGCTAGTTTCGCTGACTTCTTTGGATGCATTGCACTAAGGGGGAGATTGAATCCCTCATCCTTGGGTGCCTCAAGGAGGTTTTCACCGTCAAATGTGTCCTTTGTTTTAACTATTTTGGGACCAGAGAGTGCCACTAGGTGGTTTTCACTCAAGGATTTGCATGTTAGTTGCATTTCATTTATTTTGCGACTGAAGGATTCAACCGTCTCCCCATAGTGTTCCCTTGTATCGAGCTCTATGTCAAAACCTGCTTTGTGATATTCCCATGATAAGTTGTCTCGGAGTCCCATAAATTCTTAGATCACTTCATTGTTTTCAAATAAATCTAGAATCATTGGTCCTTGTTGGTCCATGTCAATGAGTTGCGAGTATACTAGACATATTTGAGTTGGTTGGTTGTTTGAGACAAAGGATGTTATGGATATCATGAAGAGGGTGTTGTTCTCAAATAGGTCAGCAACAACAAGAGGAAAGTCAACTAAGGTAGTATCACGCAATGTAGGTGACCAAGAGGAAGCCTCAACTCATTTAACAACAATACCTTTGCCAATAAGTGTGACCTTTCTATTACTACAACGTAAGCCAAGATTTTTTAGTCATTTCTCAGGAATGATGGGTTCTAGTAAACCATTGTCATTCTATCCTAGCTTCTCATTCTTGTTATACCCCATGCTCTACATTAGTTGTAGACCTTTGTTGTCATCTTCCATGGGAAGAATAGGAACATGTCGTTCATCTTGATAGAGGAGTTTAGATATATCTTGCTCATGAACATCTTCTTGATTCAAATCTCCCCATTTGGTGAATGTAGTAGCTTCCATCTTGATTATTTTGGGATCTTTGGTGCTATGTGTTGGTTTCCCATGTGTTTGAGGAGAAATAGCTAACTCACCTAAGACAAAGGTGTCTTTCAATATTTTGTAGCTGCCACAACCATCATCTTGGATTACTACTTTGACATTGAGTATTCTTTTCACAATTGGTACTTGTGATGCTAAGGTAGAGGCTAAATATGATGGGTCAATAAATGAACTTGTTGGTGTAGGTCCTTCATCATTTTTGGGTATTTGTGGGATCTTATAAAACTTGGCTTCAAGGATTTTGCAGTAGTAGAAAGGCTTAGGATCTTCATGGATAGTGATTTCTTTACCCTCAAAAGGAAACTGTTGTCACCTAGAAATGCACCCTATGCACAGTGATGGAAACTAAGCTTTCTAGTGAAACATGGGTTCATTTCAAGGTTGTGGGTCACCTAAGACTAAAATGAACCTTCAGAGAAGGCTGACTTCCTTTGGTGTCACCTAAACTATCAATTCTGTAAGGGGAAAGGGAGAAGGAGTACATGTAAATAAAACCAACAACTAAGGTGATACACCGAGTTTTGATAATAAATCATGAAAAGAAAACAAGATGAACATACACTGAGAAGCTAATAGTTAGTATTTTACTTATTTAGCATGACCACTTTAGACTTATTCACTATTCTTAAAAGGGCTTGCTCTACATACATATCTGAAGAAGGAAAGATGAATTCACAACTTTAAGGTATGAATACAGATTTTAGAAAAACACAGTTGAGAACTTGTATAATCTAAAAGAAATACAGAACTGAGAGTAATACAAACATTAACACTGGCTTTCGAGGTAAACTCTGTGTTTTATTCTAGATTCTTAGTTGAGCTACAAAGCATACATCAGTAGAGAGAGGATTGTCAAAAATCACTAACTTCCCAAAATGCACAGTTTGAACTCCTTACAAAAAAGGAAAAAATGCCTTATATATCAAAATGTTATTCCTTAGGGTCATAAAATATCACCTTCTGATGATCTCTCCTAGATATTTTGATTGAATTTAATGTTGCACCCTGTGTGTCCACGTCGGTGAAGAGTCATTCCCTGGAGAAGCCCTCAGATCTTTCGCAGCTACCGCATTCATTTTTGATCCTCGTGTCCTCCTTGAACCTCTTCGATTGAGCACTTTGAATGCTCCTGAGCTTAGAATAGATACACATTGCTTTTCATTCCGTTGATGTTCTTCATCCTGGTCAGACTACCACGACTCGCTTTTAGATCTCTCATTGGTCGAATGATGCCACATAGATTCCTCAAGTGGTCAAAAGCTCCCTCCGCAGAATCACATGTCGGTGAGACACTAATCGTGTCTCCCCGATGCGATTATATCCTCCTGCAACCATCGGCAAAACATGTGATAGTTGGTGAGAGCTCATGCCGCAGGCAATATACTATCGGCAAGCCCATTTCATGGTCGGGGAGATCCCAGGGCGATATCACTCATTCTCCTGCCGTGATTTTAGAGCTTTTTGTGGAGACTCCTATTAGGTCTATGGGAGAGTTTTTCCAAGCTCTCTAAATCTTTCACAGCTCCTTTTTTGTCAGTAAGACTTCGAAAGGCCTGGGTGAGACGCTTTAACAAAGGAAAAAATATTACCCCGAGACCCTCACTGGGAAGACTTCTATAGCATCCACTAGTCATACCGATACCGCTTTCCTGTCAGCCGGTGACCACGCCAAGGTCGAAAGACACTGATGGGTGAAACTACACTAATGTCAAATAATGTCAAATATGTCGGGGAGACCTCCTGCATTCGGTGAGACATTCTGGCGAAGGCACGAACCTTCGCCGAGAGCCCATCCCTTTAGGAAGACATCTTGCTGAAGGAAAACTTAAGCCGAGAGCTCCCTAATGAACTACCATCGGCGTGACCTCTTGCATTTTGCAAGACCTCTTGTCAAAGACGCTTCCCTTCACCGAGAGTTCATCCTTCTTGTCAGGGAGAGATCACCATATCAGTAAGATCATTTTCCGAGGGCACAACCCTATACCGAATGCGTCATTCCCTCAGAAAAACACTTGTTATCGAGGAGATTTCTGCTGAGCTTCATTACTGTTGTTGAAACATTGGCCCATCATCCAGAAATTTTCCCAAGATGATTTTATTTCACCGACGCGACCATTTCCTTTGGATGATGCCTTCATTCAGCGAGACAATCTGAAGGTCTTGGTGACTCTCTCCTTAGAGTATTTTCATGCCGAACTTGAACAAGACAGGCTTCTCAACTAAGTTCCCTATGACCTAGCATCAGATTCATGATCTTTTCCCTTGTGCGAATGCTCCATTTGGCCTTCCCGAACCTCTGTCACTTGATTTATCCTGCCTAATTGAGCATGTGGGTGAAAATTAGGTAACATTTCTGGCAACCTTTGCTAGAAGTTTTTCTGCTAAACATGGAAAACCAGTAGCCAAAACTTGTCCATTGGGCATGGAGTCGTTAGGAAGCTCAGAAAAATTAAAACATCAACTTTGCACATAGCTCAAATATGCCCATAACTTATAGGTCATAACAGATTGTCCAAACCTCAAGAAACGGGAGAAACCAAAAAGGAAATATTTACCGTGCTAAAACACCACCTAGGAAAAGGAAAAACATCTAAACTGAAGTGCAAAAGTACTTATTGAAAACATAAACCTAAACTAATATGTACAATAGAGGAACTCCATCAGACTTGAAAACAAGGCTTGAGGTGTATCCCATTAACTGAGATCGGAAGCACTTCCCCTTCTGTTGTGGCCAGTTGGTAAGCATTGTGTTCCTTACATTCTCTAATAATAAACAGACCTGTCCACATGTTATCAAACTTGGTGTGATGGCCTAGCCTACTTTTCAAAACATCCCATTTCAGCACGAGATCTCCCACCTTGAAAACCTTTTATGTAGCATTCTTGTCAAATGTCTTATTTGTTTGGAGCTGATGATACTCCAAAACCTTCATCGCTTTTTCCCTTGATTCTTCGAGCTCCATGAGCTCTGCATATCTCACAGAAATTGGGTCCTGTTCCTCAAACATCTCCAATTGGTGAATAATGTATAGAGCTGGAAGCTCTACGGATAGAGGTAACTTGGCCTCCTTGCCATAGACTAACATGTATGGTGAATTACCAATAGACCTCTTAGGAGTCACTTTGTCTACCCAAAGTGCATACTTTAATCTAATGTGCCAGGTCCTTTGGTTATCCTCCATTGTTCTTTTGATAATCCTGATGAGATTCTTATTTGTGCTTTCAGCTAAACCATTACCTTGAGGGTAATAATTTGAGGATGTATTCAAATGAATGCCCTGCTTAACAACCCAATCAGTTAATCTTAATCCCACAAATGCAAGAGCATTATCAGATACAATAGAGTCAGGAACTCCAAATCTAGTGACTATATCCTCATAAAAACTCAAAACTGAAGACTCTTTTGCTTCTTTCAAAGCTACTACTTCTATCCATCATGTGAAATAGTCTATAGCAGTGAGCACCCACTTGTGACCAATACTAGATGGTGGATTAATCGGCCCAATAAAGTTGATCCCCCATCTCATGAAGGGTTTCTCCACTTGAATTGGATGCAGAGGCATAGCGGGCAGTTTTTCTTTTCCTACAAACAAGGCACATTTGATACACTTTCTTGACCAAGCATATGCATCCTTAAATAAGTTGGGCCAGTAATAACCAACTCTCATGATTTTCCAGGCAATTGTCCTTGGAGAAAAATGACCCCCTGCAGCTCCATCGTGAAACTCATGAAGTACCTTTAAAATCTGATCACTATGAATACACCTTAACAGAACACCATTTAGATCCCTTTTAAAAAGAACACTATTTACTAGCACATATGGTATGGAATGCATTCTAAAGTATCTTCTTTTGGCTCTGTTCAAACCTAATGGACACTCACCAGTTCGTAAAAATTGGGTCATGTCTTGAACCCAATTAATTGTTCCCATAGGTACAACATCTTGAGAAACCTGAGACTCATTTGTATTAGCAAAAATAGCATCCTTTTCTAATTTATTTTCACTGATTGACCCTATAGCAAGCTATTCATAGAGACCTTTACCTCTAACCAATTTGGTAATCTTAATATCTACATCATACTCCATGACCTTGAGCATTACCTTTTTTCATTTCGATGGACAAGCTTAGAATCCACATGGGCATGTTTCTCAACAAAAGTATACCTCTCTTCATAATCAGTAAGTACTTGGCTAAAAAAAGCTATGGGCTGTTCTAAGTTATCACTATTTTTCTGAACCAGCATGGCAGAGATTGAACTACTGCTACCAAAAGCATACAAAAAGAAGTCTTTGGAGAAATTTGGATTTACCAATGTCAGAGCAGATGCTAAAGCCTCCTTGATTTCTTCAAAACTACGCTTTTCCTCTTTTGTCCAACTAAAAACTGCGTTCTTTTTGAGCATGGCAGTCAAAGGCTGTAGCAAATTTGCAACATTAGGAATAAATCTTCTTAGAAAGTTGATTCTCCCTAAAAAGCTCTGCAATCCTTTCTTGTGATTGGGTAATGGTGGTTCAAGTATATCTTTGACTCTTTCTGGATCAATGGTAACTCCATCCTTTGATACTATATGGCCTAACAGTCTCCCTTCATGAACAACAAAGATACTCTTTTTCGGATTGAGAGAGATACCAAACTCTCTGCATTTTTTGAAAACTTGCTTAAGGTGTGACAAATGTTCATCAACATTCTTAGAATAAACTGTAATGTCATCTCGATAAATCAGCATAATCTTATTGATCAAACTTTGAAATGCCATGTCCATGGCCCTCTGAAACATGGCACCAGCATTAGACAAACCAAAAGGCATCCTTTTGTATGCCATGGTGCCCCACTTAGCTGTAAAAGCAGTTTTGAACTGATCTTCCTTTTTAACCAACACTTGATTATAGCCCGAAAAACCATCTAACAAGGAAAATCTCTTAGAACCGGCCACTACTTATAATATTTGTTCCATGGAGGGCAGCGGGTAGTGATCTTTCAAAGATGCTCGGTTAAGATCCCTAAAGTCTACACAGAGTCTTATCTCACCATTTTTCTTCCTAACCGGTACAAGGTTAGAAACCCATGAAGTATGCTTAATAGGAAAGACAATACCCCCCTCAACTAATTTGGTCAGCTCTTTAATCATTAAGGGCTCAAGCTTAGGATTCAGGGGCCTTTGTTTCTGCCTTACTGGCTTAGCATTAGGTTCTAACTCAATTGTGTGTTGAGC
This sequence comes from Sequoia sempervirens, assembly GCA_007258455.2. NCBI lineage: Eukaryota > Viridiplantae > Streptophyta > Pinopsida > Cupressales > Cupressaceae > Sequoia > Sequoia sempervirens. Next base: position 15,286 of record VDFB02290885.1, read on the forward strand.
AATATGGGGATCAAATCCTTTCAAATTTGAGTATTCCCAAGAAAATACATCATAAAATTATTGGCATAAGGCAACAAAAGATTGTTTATCTTCATGTGAACAAATTTTTCCTATCTTAAGGAGTTTACCTTTGAAAATCTCCAGTTCATCATAATGTTCTTCTTTGATTTGCAAGCCAGCTTTACCCTTTCTAAGTTGATCTTCAGTACTAAAAATTGACTCTAAGGTAACCAAACCTTTGGGTAACTTATTTGTCTTCAGCTGTATGACCTGATCATCATATTGTTGCTTAAGTTTTTCTTGATTCACCATGGAGAACTAATCTTAGCCAGGAGCAAGAAGAAAAGTTTGTTTATCGCATTAAAACTTTGCGTTGAATGTTGGAAATTCCCATCCGAGGGAATTGATAGAATTCGAGCTACCGGCGACATATCTTGTTGTACTATATTTTCTAATGTCACGGAATATCAAAATTGTGCTCCAATGGCTGCAAATCATCAACATGTTTATTCGGTTCATTTGGAGTAGTGTAGATTAAAGACATCAAACTCTAAATCATATTCCCCACTCTGTTTCTATAAGACTTTGGGACCTGTCATTTTAGTAGGGACTCTTTGTTTGATTGAAAAATTAACTCACTATCTCCATATACTTTCAAGTGGGCTATTCCTCTCTTCCTTTCCCACTCAAGACCTTGAACAAGGCCCTCGTACTCAGCAAAGTTATTAGAGCATGCGAAAGCAAAACATAAAGTAGAATAATACTTATCACCCCATGGAGATACAAGCATTGCACCTCCTCCAGCGCTGTTTTTGCTTCTTGAACCATCAAAATACATCTCCCATAATTTATTCTACTGCTCAATTGAAGTACTCCCTTTTCTAATGGCTAGTATTGTAAACCTAGCTGGTCTGTATTCTTTTTTGGCATTACCGAACTGCTAGCCCCGCTATCAACCATGCAATTGTGTACCAATTTATTCCCCACTATTAAGGAAACATAGAAAGGAGGGGGCTTGACACCATTACTTTGTTGTGTGGTACTATCCAAAGGTGCATTGGTTAAAACTGACTTTGTTTGGCCTAAAGAGACTTCATTTGGAGGATTCAAACTAACTGGATTTGATAAGGTTGATTGTAACAAATTGATTTGACCAGGGATTGCTAAAGAATCCCACATCGAAATTGAAACATTCATTTTTTTCATCCTTTCAACAATGTTGAAAGGTGCAAATATATTTACCTTTGGCTGCATCTTTACAACAACATGGTCAGGTTGCACTTGGCCTATGGATGTAGAATGTAAAGGTTGCTCTTTAGTAGTGTCATAACCTTGTTGCAAAGTGCATGGTACTTGCTGATTTGATGGACCAGCAACTCCCTTATTTTTATTCGTTGCTTGTTCAATCTCGAAAGCCCTCTTCTTGGCTCTAGTATTAGCAGCAACAGATGTGTCATCCTGGTTCACTCCACAAAATTCTTCTCCCTGCCAATTCAGGAGAGTTGAATCATCTCCAGGCTAATCCTGTTGTTGTGGATACCCCTCCTTAGGAAAATCTTGCTTTGGCGTTCTACACCATGGGCTTGGTTGATCCACCTGCGTGGAGCACATAAGCGGATTATGTGGCCTGATTACGGTGCAGGCACCATTCATAATCCATAGCCAAATTGTTTGAATAAGGGATAAACAACGGCGGCCTGAACTGGAGTTGGATTATGGGCGAAAAGGTCTTGTAAACCGGTTTGTGCGGCGGCGGCGATTCGCCGAACGCTTTATAGCCCCTGGAATTACTGTTTCATTTGACCTTAAGCAGCTGACTTGAGGCTTTGGTCTTTGTTCGCCAAGGCTGGAATAAGGATGTAACCCATTCACCGGCGCATTACAAAAGTCTATAAAACTTTGGTCTCTTTGTAACTCCCTGGAATGGGCAGAACTGTGCTTCATGTTTATCCATGGTAGGCGGTGTTGGTAGCTAGTAGAGATTGGCAAAAGGTGGTATCTGCAAAGGGATATTTGCATGAATCTCTGGAAATATAGGCATTGGTGGCCTAGGAGCAAGTTTACCAGCCTGTATTAGGTTGTTTTTAGCTTTGACTACTATTTCAAAAGCATCTGGTAGAGAAACCCCTCCCATTGATTGTATCATAACAGTTATATCGTTGTTAAGAGCCCTCAATAAGTACAAAAATGCATACTCTGGAGGTGGCCTCACCATTGTAGGGATTCTATCCCAAGTTCTTTGAAATCTGAAGTTGAAGTCATTTATCTACTCTTGTGGAGCCCTCTTAATTGTAGTCAATTGTTCCAATAGAGACAAGTTATCAGACCTGTCTTGAAATTGTTTATGCAACTTGTCTCCAAATTCATCCCATGTTGCAATTGAACTAACGTGTAGGCTCCTATACCATTGCACAGCTCTTCCCTTCAGTGAAGCAACTAGTAATCTCACTGCAACATCCTCTTGGGTTATGTGATGGACTTCGCATAACGAAGCCACATCTCGCATGTGTTCAATCAGGGTAGTTTGATCTTCTCCCATGAAAGTTGGCAGACTCTTCAAGGCTTCCATTGGAATGTCATTGTGTTGTGCCAAATTCAATGGGCTTCCTCCATTAAAAGCAACAAAGGGTTGATTCCTTGGAGCGGCCATTGGAGGTGGCTGAGGAGGATTTACTAGCACTCTAGATGAAACCGAAGACGGGACAACAACGTGTGATCCCATAGATGGAGGAGTGGATTGAGTTCTTCTAGAATAGATAATTGTTATTCCTCACCTTTTTGTTGCTCTGCCTTGTCTTCTTGGTGGTGACAGCTGCAAATATTCAAAAGGGAACAAGTTTCTCCTTGTATGAACTCTTCTCATTAACTATATAAGGTACTGATTTCTGGAGTTCTTCCTCTTTATGGAGTCGCCAAGTATGCCAAATGACTTCTATAAAGTCTGGGACTCGCTGGTTGCATACTAAACTAGCAGTTCAATCTAATTTTTGTCCCACCAGGTGTGCCAGAAACTGTTGTCACCTAGAAATGCACCCTACGCACAGTGATGGAAACTGGGCTTTCTAGTGAAACATGGGATCATTTCAAGGTTGTGGGTCACCTAAGACTGAAATGAACCTCTGGAGAAGGCCGACTTCCTTTGGTGTCACCTAAACTATCAATTCTATAAGGGGAAAGGGAGAAGGAGTACATGTAAATAAAACCAACAACTAAGGTGATACACCGAGTTTTGATAATAGATCATGAAAAGAAAACAAGATGAACACACACTGAGAAGCTAATAGTTAGTATTTTACTTATTTAGCATGACCCCTTTAGACTTATGCACTATTTTTAAAAGGGCTTGCTGTACATACATATCTTAAGAAGGAAAGATGAATTCACAACTTTAAGGTATGAATACAGATTTTAGAAAAACGCAGTTGAGAACTTGCATAATCTAAAAGAAATACAAAACTGAGAGTAATACAAACATTAACACTGGCTTCCGAGGTAAACTCTGTGTTTTATTCCAGATTCTTAGTTGAGCTACAAAGCATGCATTAGCAAAGAGAGGATTGTCAAAAATCACTAACTCCCCAAAATGCATAGTCCGAACTCCTTACAAAAAAGGAAAAAATGCTTTATATATCAAAATGTGTTGGCTCCTTAGGGTTTACAAAATATCAGTCCTCAGGATAGATCTCTCCTTAGATCTTTTGATTGAATTTAATGCTGCACCCTACGTGTCCACATCGGTGAAGAGTCATTCCCTGGAGAAGCCCTTAGATCTTTCATAGCTACCGCATTCATTTCTGATCCTTGTGTCCTCCTTGAACCTCTTCGGTTGAGCGCTTTGAATGCTCCTGAGCTCAAAATAGATACACATTGCCTTTCATTCTGTTGATGTTCTTCATCCTAGTCAGACTGCCACAACTCGCTTTCAGATCTCTCATTGGTCGATCAGATGCCACATAGATTCCTGGGGCAGTCAAAAGCTTCCTCTACGGAATCACATGTCGATGAGACACTAATCGTGTCTCCCTGATGCGATTATATTCTCTTGCAACCATCGGAAAACATGTGACAGTTGGTGAGAGCTCATTCTGCAGGCAATATACTATTGGCAAGCCCATTTCATGGTCGGGGAGACTTCCTTTGGTCAGGGAGACCTTGTAGCGATATCACTTATTCTCCCTGGGCTTATTTTCTTTTGGTGAGACCCTATCAGGTCAGTGAGAAGTTTTTCCGAGCCCCTAAATCTTTCACCGAGCTCCTTCTATCGGCAAGACTCCCGAGTGTCGGTGAGACATTTTACCGAAGGCAGAACATTACCCCGAGACCCCCTCATCTTCGGAGGAGTTGATTGAGGTCACCCCAAATGCACTCCATTCTACCGAGCTCCACATTCTTTCGACAAGACTCTAGAAAGTCGGGAAGACTTCATAGCGAGGTCCACTAGTCATACCGATACCCGCTTCCGTCACTGAGACCATGCCATGTTGGCAAGACATTACCCCGATGGCTGGAAACTACATTGATGTCAAATATGTTGGGGAGACCTCCTGCATTCGGCGAGACATTTTGGCGAAGGCACCAACCTTCGCCGAGAGCCCATCCCTTCGGGAAGACATCTTGTTGAAGGAAAACTTAAGCCGAGAGCTCCTCGGTGAACTATCATCGGCGTGACCTCTTGCATTCGGCAAGACCTCTTGTCGAAGACACTTCCCTTCACCAAGAGTTCATCCTTCTTGTCGGGGAGAGATCGCCATATCGGTAAGACCATTTTCCAAGGGCACAACCCTATACTGAATGCGTCATTCCCTCGGAAAAACACTTGTTATCGGGGAGACTTCTGCCGAGCTTCATTACTATTGCCGAAACATTGGCCCATCGGCCAGACATTCGCTCGAGATGATTTTATTTCGTCAACATGACCATTTCCTCTAGATGATGCCTTCATTCAGCGAGAGCCCTTTTAGTCGGCGAGACAATCTGAAGGTCTTGGCGACTCTCTCCTTAGAGGATTTTCATGCTGAACTTGAACAAGGTAGGCTTCCCAACTGAGTTCCCTGTGACCTAGCATCAGATTCATGATTTTTTCCCTTGTGCGAATGCTCCATTTGGCCTTCCCGAACCTTTGTCACTTGATTTATCCTACTTGATTGAGCCTGTGGGTGAAAATTAGGTAAATTTTCTGGTGACCTTTGCTGGATGTTTGCCTGCTAAACACGGAAAACCAGTAGCCAAAACTTGTCCATTGGGCATGGAGTCATTAGGAAGCTCAAAAATAAAACATCAACCTGGGTAATTGAAGCTCAAACATGTCCGTAACTTATATAGGTCATAAATGATTGTCCAAAACCCCAAGAAAACCCAGACACCAAAAAGGAAATATTTATCGTGGCTAAAACACCACTTAGGAAAATGAAAATACATCTAAACTGAAGTGCAAAAGCACTTATTGAAAACATAAACCTAAACTAATATGTACAATAAAGGAAATCCATCAGACTTGAAAACAAGGCTTGAGGTGTATCCCATTAATTGGGATAGGAAGCACTTCCCCTTCTGTTGTGGCCAGTTGGTAAGTATTTTGTTCCTTACAGTCTCTAATAATAAACGGACCTGTCCACATGTTATCAAACTTGGTGTGATGGCCTGGCCTACTTTTCAAAACATCCCATTTTAGGACGAGATCTCCCACCTTGAAAACCTTTTCTATAGCCTTCTTGTCAAATGTCTTCTTTGTTTGGAGCTGATGATACTCCAAAACCTTCATCGATTTGTCCCTTGATTCTTTGAGCTCCATGAGCTCTGCATATCTCACGGACATTGGGTCCTATTCCTCAAACATCTCCAATTGGTGAATAATGTCTAGAGCTGGAAGCTCTATAGATAGAGGCAACCTAGCCTCCTTGCCATAAACTAACATGTATGGTGAATTACCAATAGGCCTCTTAGGAGTCACTCTGTCTGCCCAAAGTGCATACTTTAATCTAATGTGCCAAGTCCTTTGATTATCCTCCATTGTTCTTTGGATAATCTTGATGAGATTCTTATTTGTGCTTTCAGCTAAACCATTACCCTCAGGGTAATAATTTGAGGATGTATTCAAATGAATGCCCTACTTAACAGCCCAATCATTTAATCTTAATCCCACAAATGTAAGAGCATTATCAGATACGATAGAGTTAGGAACTCCAAATATGGTGACTATATCCTCATAAAAGCTCAAAACTGAAGACTCTTTTGCTTCTTTCAAAGCTACTGCTTCTGTCCATCATGTGAAATAGTTTGTGGCAGTGAGCACCCACTTGTGACCAGTACTGGATGGTGGATTAATCAGCCCAATAAAGTCGATGCCACATCTCATGAAGGGTTGCTCCACTTGAATTGGATGCAGAGGCATAGCGGGCAATTTTTTTTCCTGCAAACAAGGCACATTTGATACACTTTCTTGACCAAGCATATGCATCCTTAAATAAGCTGGGCCAGTAGTAACCAGCTTTCATGATTTTCCAAGTAGTTGTCCTTGGAGCAAAATGACCCCCCGCAGCTCCATCGTGAAACTCATGAAGTACCTTTTCAATCTGATCACTGTGAATACACCTTAACAGAACACCATTTAGATCCCTTTTAAAAAGAATGTTATTTACCAGCACATATGGTATGGACTGCAGTCTAAAGTATCTTCTTTTGGCTCCATTCAAACCTAATGGACACTCACCAGTTCGTAAAAATTGGGTCATGTCCTGAGCCCAATTAATTGTTCCCACATGTACATCATCTTGAGAAACCTAAGACTCATTTGTATTAGCAAAAATAGCATCCTTTTCTAATTTATTTTCACTGATTGACCCTGTAGCAAGCTGTTCACAAAGACCTTTACCTCTAACCAATTTGGTAATTTTAATATCTACATCATACTCCATGACCTTAGTGACCCACCCTGTTCTTTTTTCACTCAAATCTTTGTTCAACAGAAACTCCTTCACACTTGAGTGCACCACCAGAATATGAATCTTATTGTTTGACACTAGAGGCTTAAACTTCTTTAGGCTTCTGATCACAGCGAGAACATGTTTCTCAACAAAGGTATACCTCTCTTCATAATCAGTAAGTACTTGGCTAAAGAAAGCTATGGGCTGTTCCAAGTTATCACTATTTTTCTGAACCAGCATGGCAGAGATCGAACTACTGCTACCAAAAGCATACAAAAAGAAGTCTTTGGAGAAATCTGGATTTACCAATGTTGGAGCAGATGCTAAAGCCTCCTTGATTTCTTCAAAACTACGCTTTTCATCTTTTGTCCAACTAAAAACTGCGTTCTTTTTTAGCATGGCATTCAAAGGCTGTAGCAAATTTGCAACATTAGGAATAAATCTTCTTAGAAAGTTGATTCTCCCTAAAAAGCTCTGCAATCCTTTCTTGTGATTGGGCAATGGCAGTTCAAGTATAGCTTTGACTCTTTTTAGATCAATGGTAACTCCATCCTTTGATACTATATGGCCTAACAGTCTACCTTCATGAACTGCAAAAATACTTTTTGTAGGATTGAGGGATATCCCAAACTCCCTGCATTTCTCAAAAACTTGCTTGAGATGTGACAAATTTTCATCTGCAGTTTTTGAATATATGGTTATATCATCTAAATAAACCAACCAAATTTTTTGGATTAAACTCTAAAATGCCATGTCCATGGCACGCTGAAAGGTGGCATCAGCGTTAGATAAACCGAAAGGCATTCTCTTGTAGGCCATAGTGCCCCATTTTGTTGTAAATGTTGTTTTATACTGATCCTCCTCTTTGACAAGAATTTGGTTATAACTAGAATACCCATCGAGAAGAGAATATTTATGAACCAGTGACAGCTTGGAGAGTTTGTTCCATAGACGGTAAGGGATAATGATCCTTCAGAGATGCTCTATTAAGATCTCTAAAATCTACACATAGTCTTATCTCACCGCTCTTTTTTCTAACTGGAACAAGGTTAGAAACCCATGAAGTGTGTTTGATAGGAAAGATGATACCCCCTCAACTAGTTTGGTCAGCTCTTTAATCATTAAGGGCTCAAGCTTAGGATTCAAGGGTCTTTGTTTCTGTCTAACAGGCTTGACACTGGGTTCTAACTCAATTGTATGTTGTGCAATATGAGGATCAAACCCTCTTAAATCAAAATATTTCCAAGAAAAAACATCATGATATTCTTGGCATAAAACAATGAAAGCCCTCTTATCCTCTGCTGAACAAATTTTACCTAATTTGAGGAGCTTACCTTTAAATATTTCCACTTCTTCATAATGATTTTCCTTGACTTGAATGCTAACTTTATTCTTCTTAAGCTGATCATCAGAATTAAATATGGATTCCAAAGTAACCAACCCTTTGGGAAGTTTATTGTTCTTCAGCTATATCACTTGATCGTCATACTGTTGTTTGACTTTTTTCCTAGTTTACTACAGAAAATTGATCCTCTTGGAGCAGAAAGGTGACTATCTGTTCATCACTTTCAAAAACTTGCCAGTTAATGTTGTTATCAGGAATTGACGGCATGATAACCACCTTGACATACTGTTGTATTTTATCTTTTTTAATATCACCTAGGATATCAAAATGTGCTCCAATTGCTGCAAGTCTGTAAGCATGTTGGTTTTGATTCCTTAGGATAGATACTAAGTTGAAGGCATTAAATTCCTCAATCATATTCCACACTCTGTTTCTATAAGACTTTAGTGTGTCATGTTTAGCAACATTGACCCCCCTAACCTGATTGACTATTAATTCACTGTCTCCATAGACTCTCAAACAGTCAATTCCTCTTTTCCTTGCCCATTCAAGGCCTTGGATAAGTCCTTCATAATCAGCACTATTGTTAGAACATGCAAAAGAAAAATGGAAGGCTGAAAAGTACTTATTGCCTTGTGGAGAAATCAACATTGCACCTCCACCTACCCCAGTCTTGCTCCTGAAACCATCAAAGAACATCTCCCAAAGTCCACCTTGTTGTTGCAACAACTGATTTGGATCCTTCTCAAGATTTGGAATCTTTGTGTTAGGCTCAAGTATGACATAGTTACCCATACCAGCATCTTGAATAAGGTCTTCCGGACTATCTAACACATTTTCAACCGCCCATTCATGTAGAATCACATCAGGAACAACTTCTGGTTGAAGTTCTTGAGCGGCAACCAGCTCACTGTCAGTGAAAACGACACAATTTGTGTCTGCAGCAACAGAAGCAGCATTGATGGGACTTGGGTTATATGGCTCAATGTGATCCTTAGCCAACCTTTCAGATTTAATGGTAACCTTGGTTCCATATCTTGTTCTAAATAGCATATGTGACCAATCAGCTAACACATAACCACCTATCTTGGCTGTAAAGTCTCTTGATAAGCACAAGGAAAAGAAAGGTGGAAGGTCTATGACACAAATTTCTTGGGGAAATAAAAAATTAGGACAAGCATGAAGGGTAAGACTCAAATCTTTAATGATGCCCAGTGTATTAACAGAGGTACCAACCAATTGGATTACTCCTTTCTCTAAGGGCTGATACTTTAGCCCAAGCTTGTCTGCAATCTGTTTTGGCATCATAGAGCTACTAGCTCCACTGTCCACCATACAGTTATGAACTAACTTGTCACCTATGATCACTGACACGTAAAATGGAGGTGGCTTAATTATTTTTCCTGTTTCTTTGCTAGACTGTTGATCATTTTCTTGGGGATTATTTGTTAACACATCTCTAACTTGGCCTATTGGAGACTCAACTTTATCAGACATTTTCAAACTTGACAAGGTTGACTGTAACATGTATTTTTGACCTGGGATAGCTAATGAGTCCCACATAGACATTGTAACATTCATCTTTTTCATGCTATCAAGAATATTATAGGGTACAGCTGGGTTTACTTTATAATGTACCTATACACCAGCATGATCAACCTGCAAGAGTGGTTGCTCTTTAACTGGGATTTACTGATTCTTTTGCTAAATAGGAGTCACTTGAGATGTAGATGATTCTGCAGTTGCCGCCTTTCCTCTATCAGCTGCTTGATCAAGCTCAAGTGCTCTCTTCTTCACCCTAGTGTTAGCTACAACTGAGGAATTATCTACATTCAATCCATAGAATTCTTCACCTTGCCAGTTGAGTAGGGTAGCATCAATTGAAAACTGATCTTGGTGTTGTGGAGATGGCTCATTAAGTGCATGTTGTTGTGAGCTTGAGGCATTTTGTACCATAAGTGCCTAATTGATAAGTCCATTTGAACAGGTGGCCTGATTGTGGGACTGGTTGCAAGGGTAGCTCCACTCATAATCGACTGCTAAGTTATTTTGAATAGGAACCAGGTCCTTGACTGCACTAACAGGTGTTGGAGCATAGGCCTGAAAAGGTCTTGTGTTCACATTCTGTCTTGGGCCTTGATAATTGCCCTGGTATGCTTGTCTATTACCTTGATATGCTTTTTGTTGGCCTAGATTCTGCTGCTGATAAGGCCTACTATATGATTGTTGCTTCTCTAAGCTTACAAGCTTGTTACCAAAAGACTGCAAGAGACTTTTGATTTCCTGTAACTCATTTGGAGAACCTGAAGTAGCATTTTCTTGTGTTACAGCAACTGGAACGGGTGGCAGAGGTGCAAAGGGTGGTATCTGCAGAGGAATATTTGCATGAATCTTTGGGAATATAGGCATTGGTGGCCTAGGAGCTAGTTTTTCAGCCTGTATTAGGTTGTTTTCAGCTCTGATTGCTATTTCAAAAGCATCTGGTAGAGAAACCCCTCCCATTGATTGTATCATAACAGCTATATCGTTGTTAAGAGCCCTCAAAAAGAAAAAAAATGCATATTCTGGAGGTGGCCTCACCGTTGCAGGGATTCTATCCCAAGTTCTTTGAAATTTGAAGTTGAAGTCATTCATCTGCTCTTGTGGAGCCCTCTTAATTGTAGTCAATTATTCCAATAGAGACAAGTTATCAAACCTGTCTTGAAATTGTTTATGCAACTTGTCTCCAAATTCGTCCCATGTTGCAATTGAACTAACTGGTAGGCTCCTATACCATTGCACAACTCTTCCCTTCAGTGAAGCAGCTAGTAATCTCATTGCAACATCCTCTTGGGTTATGTGATGGACTCCACATAACAAAGCCACATCTTGCATGTGTTCAATCGAGGTAGTTTGGTCTTCCCCTGTAAAAGTTGGCAGACTCTTCAAGGCTGCCATTGGGATGTCATTGTGTTGTGCCAAATTCAAGGGGTTCCCTCCATTAAAAGCAACAAAGGGTTGATTCCTTGGAGCGGCCATTGGAGGTGGATGAGGAGGATTTACTAGCACTCTGGATGAAACCAAAGACGGGACAGCAATGTGTGATCCCACAGATGGAGGAGTGGATTGAGTTCTTCTAGAATAGATAATTGTTGTTCCACACCTTTCTGTTGCTATGCCTTGTCTTCTTGGTGGTGACAGCTGCAAATATTCGAAAGGACCTGAGCTGCTCCTTGTTTGAACTCTTCTCATAAACTATAGAAGGCGCTGATTATGAAATTGTTTCTCTCCACGGAGTCGCCAAGTATGCACAATTGACTTTTGTAAAGCCTGGAACTTGCTGGTTGCATACTAAACCAACAGCATAATGCAGAACTTGTCCCACCGGGCGTGCCAAAACTGTTATCTCTTGAAATTGAACCCTTGTTGAAACTAATGTTCAACACCTCACTGTAACATTGGAAGACCTCTAAAGATGTGGGTTTCTTGTAGACAGAGGTCAACCTCCGGAGAAGGCTGACTTCCTTTGTGTTATCACCTAAACTACTGATTCTTTGAAGGGAAAGGGAGAAGGAGAATGCATTAAAATAAAGATTAAATTCTAAGGTGATACACCGAATTGATGAGGAATTATAAAATGAAAACAAGATGAACATACACTGGGAAACTTAACTTCAACCGTTTCACATACTCAACACAACTTATTTTAGACTTATGCATCAATCTTAACAGGCTCGATCTACATACACATCTTAGGAAGGAAAGATAAATTTCACGTCTTTAAGGTATGAATGTAGACTTATAAAACACAGTTAAAGACTTGCATAATCAAAAGAAAAATACATAAATGAGAGTAGTACAAACATGAACACTAGCTTCCAAGGTAAACTCTATGTTGTATTCTAGATTCCAGTTGAGTTACAAAACATACATTTAGTCGAGAAAGGATTGATAAAAATCACTAACTCTTCAAAGTGTATAATCCAAACTATTTACAAAAAGGAAAAAAATGCCTTATATATCAAAACGTGTCGGCCCCCTTAGGCCTTACAAAAAATCAGGCCTTGAGATAGATCTTTCCCTAGATCTTTTGATTGAATTTAATGTTGCACCCTGCATGTCCATGTCGGTGAAGAGTCATTCCCCAGAGAAGCTTTCTTTAGATCTTTCTGCAACCACCGCATTCACTTTCTGGTATCGTGTCCGCCTTGAACCTCTTCAGCCGAGCGCTTTGAATTCTTCTGAGCTCAGAATAGATACACGTTGCTTTTCATTCCATTAATGTTCTTCAGACTGCCATAGCTCACTTTCAGATCTCTCTGATTGGTCGAGTAAACTCCACGCAGATTCTTCGGGCGGTCAAAAAATCCTCCTGTAGAATCGCATCTTGGCGAGACACTGGAAGTGTCTCACCAATGCGATTAAATCCTCCTGGAACCATCGGCATAACATGGAACTGTCGATGAGAGTTCTTATCGAGCCCAAAAATCATACCGATATCGCCTTTGTGGTCGCCAAGACAATTGCGTTTGGCCAGACAACATGGCAAACTCTTCTCATCCTCTATCGGTGAAGGTATATTGGTGTCACCTCGACGCATTTTTCTCTACCTGAGCTCCACATTCTTTGTTGAGACCCTATCGGGTTGGCAAGACTCTCAGCGAGGCCTCCTTGCTCGGGCGAGAGCTCATTTTGTTTTGCTTCGGCAAGAGAAACCTTCATCGGCAAGAGGTCATAGCGGCTTCATTAGTTATGCCGATATCGCCTTCCATCGCTGAGACCACATCATGTCGGTGAGACATCACTATACAGTCAGGTGCTACACCAATGTCATTCATGTCGGGGAGACCTTCTGCTAGTCGGTGAGACCTCTGCCGATGACTCCTCCTTTATCGCCAAGACCTTCCCGTGTCGGCAGGACCTCAGGGTGAAGTCCTCAACTGTTGGCGAGCTCAGCTTGCTTTCGGTGAGACCTTACCGAGTCGGCAAGACCTCACCTATATGAATTTCCTTGGCGGGACCCCTGGCCTTCGGCGAGACATCGTTTGGTCACCGAGACTTCATGGCGAAGGCTTTAACTCTTGGCGAGTTCATTTCATTGTCACCTGTATCGGCAAGACCCCATATCCTTCGGTAGGAGTCAAACCGAGGCACAACTTCGGCGAGACCTTGGCCCATCGGCAAGACCTCCTGTCATTGGAATCTTCTTTCACTGAGACGTCAGCATTTCGGAAAGAAGTTATACTGAAGCCCCTCATATTACATCAAAGGCATCCATGCTTTGGCGAAAGCTCATTTCAGTCGGGGAGACATCCCTTCGTCGGTGAGACCTTTTAGCGAAACTCAGCTCCTCTTCTCCGAGCTCGAGCTCCTTCAAGTCGGCAAGACCTTCGTTAGTTGCCAGGACCTCACATCGAGGACCTCTCTTTCACCGAGTTGTTCATTGGTCGGAAAGACATCCCCGGGTCGCCGAGACTTCTTAGCGACCCTTTTGTTACACCGAAGGCTCCCTTTATCCTTCGGTGAGACCCTCGGCACCGCTGAGACCTTACGCCGAAGGCCAAACTTTCTTCGGAAAGCTCCTCTTTTTCTGTCGGGGAGACATCCTTACTTCAACAAGACCTTTTGTCGAAGTCAAACTTTCTCAGCGAGGTCTTTTGTTGTCGGCGAGACTCCTGTCGAAGGAAAAACATATATCAAGGCCCCCTTTTGTTTCGGCGAGACCACCTCCATTCGCTGAGACATTATGGTGATTCCTCTATCCTTCGCCAAAACCATCATCTCCTACCGAGGCTTCTTCATCTATCGGAAAGACTCCTGAGTGTCGGTGAGAGATCATACCAAAGGTACTTTTCTTTAGCGAGGGCCTATTTCAGTCGACATGACTTTTCTTTATCACCGAGACATCTTAGCGAACTTAATCTCCTGTGCCGAGAGCCTTTAGAGTCAGGGAGACCTTTTGACTTCGAAGAGACCCTACAACGAAGCTCGCCTACTTTGCCGACGTCGCTTCCTTTCAGTGAGACTTCAAGAAGTCCTCGAGACTCTACCCTGAAGGAAAAATCTTCCGCCGATATGCCTATCCTTTTGTCGCTGGGATGATGATCAAAGTCTTGTTGATAGGAACCTGCAGGTGAATTCCACTCGCCGTGACATTCCTGGGGTCTTGTCGATTTTCTCCTTAGAGGATTTTCATCCTGAACTTGAACAAGGCAGGCTTCCCAACTGAGTTTCCTGTGACCTAGCATCAGATTCATGACTTTTTCCCTTGTGTGAATGTTCCATTTGGCCTTCTCGAACCTCTGTCACATTATTTACCCTGCCTGATTGAGCCCGTTGGTGAAAATTAGGTAACAACACGAAACCTCAAATCCTCTTGACTGAGGTAAAATGCTAACACCATAAACACACATTCAGAATTGCAAGACCTGAAGCACAACTACGAAGAAACCCAGAGCCAAAACATTTCTCACATACACCTCTATAATGCACAATCACACACTGGTGAACACAACTTCTACTGTACTATGAACCAACATACCATCTCTTGAATATAACATCTTTGAAAAAATATCACTAACATATCTGAATCAAATAAGTATATCTTCAACCTAAAAGAAATGCAAAACAAAACTAGAACACCTCTTTGTAACCCAGAACACCACTGCAACACAGTATTTCCTTTTTTATCAAATTTTCTAAAAATCACTTGGAAACCAAGCACCAAAGACACATCCACAACAAATTTAGCACTAACACAACCATAGAAAAAATCTTATCAAAGTAACAACAGAGGTTAACACCAATAGCTTAATTGATGACAACATAATACAACAAATCAAATCATTGACAACACCATCTACCAAAAGCTCTTGCAACAATCTCCATCACATGCAATTGCTCATATTTAGCAAAAATCTCCCCTTCAATAATCTCTCTTAACCACCAGAAATTTGAAACCAATGACAACACAAGCTTGTTGACATGAATGACAACACCAATCTACTCATACTTGCAATAATGGATGGATGAGATACAAAGTTAGCTTGCATTTGATGGCAAGTGTAGGTTCAATGAATCTCGACATGGTCTTAGTTATTCATGTGACTCTCAATGATTAGTTAAATATATTATTAGTTTATATTTACCTACTTGTTCATCAAATGAGGCTATCCTGACACTTATTACCTTATTTACATGGTTTATGTTTTATATTTACTTTTGGTATTATTTTCCTCCAATTCCTTGTGCATGTTCTATGCAACCAACTAGTGGGGGAATATATTATCACTAACTTTCTTATGTTGATATTTTAAGCTATGATTTATGTTATGTAAAAACTTATCACCATGGCCATATGGATCTTGATCACATGACATGATATCTTCTAATATGTCACACCATGACAATGTGACCATACTAGGTAGAGTATTACCATATCACTTTCCCTACAAGTAGAATTTAATAACACTACTCTATATATCCCTAAAATTTTAATTAATAAATAATTAAAATAAGCTTGTAAATTTTCTATTTCACTTGTCAAACATTCACTACTCATTGAACAAATTTTCCCTATTTATAAGACCCTATAGAGGATGCATGTCAAGGAGAGTGCATATAAACAAAGAGAATTAGTGGATCCATTACTTTACACAAACCCTATAGATCCTTCTATGTCTATGTAAAATCCACCCCTCGAGCACTACAATTTTTTTAACAATTCACCACATCTACCAACTTAACCAACCAAACATATTCCATCTAAATTAGAAGGGTTAATTTCAATAGTTCTTACCTCTCCATGATGATGGCAAATCAACATCACCAATTATGTGCTTACACTCGGAAGTGTTAAGCTCCTACAGTTAGGGTCATCCCTAGACCCAAACCTAAACCTCAAGGGTTCATGTTGACCTTGCCTACGTATCCCCTTGTTGGAATCAGAGGCTTCGTAGTTCAACTACTTATGTTAGAGGGATTTCAATCTCTCCTCTTGCATGAGATCGAGTTGATCTCACACTTAAACCATGACTATTCATTAAACATAAGTTATCGACTTGGTCCAATTATAATATAATGATAATAACTTTGCCATTAAGTGTTGGATCCATATCAAACATTACCAAGCATTAGTGTACAAACATTCACAATATTCACAAGGGAAATATCATACCATAATCATGAATATCATACACAATGTCTATCACGAGCATACCTCCATATACACAATCTGACTATCTCCTACAGATCACAAGTACAATAGTAACTAGATCATGTACAAATCATAATTATAATGGTGATTAGCTCATATTTACATCATGATTACAACTATGAATATCTCATTTTTGCATCACAAGTTTAATAATGATTGTATCATACAAATATCACAATTACATTAGTGATTGGCTCTAGCATACATCACAAATACATAGTGACTAGCTCCATCATACATCAGATATACATGTTGATATGAGCTCCAACATACATCGCAAATACATAGTGACTAGCTGACACATCACAATGGTTGACTAACACATGTCCATAATGCATTCACAATATAAAGACTATTTGTGCATTGTGCACTACATCGCGATTCCTATCCCTTCCTTCGGTCTTTTGCACCATTGGACAAATGGGAAGAGGATTTGGTGCATCCCATACTACAATGCGGGTTTGTCCACCATCCCAAGGCTTTCCAAAATTATTGAACCTACCATAGCTCAGTGAATTTTTACTTCAATTGCTTATAGGCCACCGACATCAAGTTTGTCCACCCAGGAAGATGTAGCTCCTGAAATATACCACCTTGTGACTTTAGTGGTATTGTCAACTATCTTATTCACAATCTCAAGTAACACTTAGCATTAGTTAGTTCAATGCTTATTAGTGATAGCCAATGAACCCCCTCGATACAACAGTTAGCCCTAGATTACCATTACCCACATGGATGGGTACCTTCTCGTGCAACTATTACTATATCATAATTAGGGTAGCCCATAGCAACCTTCACCTCTATGAAACAAGTGAATGTTGGATAGCCCTAGCAGTATCCTAGACATCGATCATTGACATGATCCAATGACTTCATTTCACTGCTCAAATATCTTGGAGGTTCACACTTGGGTGGGTCATACATAACATGAATCACAATCACAATCAATAGATACACATGCCTATACATGGAGACCTCTAGATATGGAGTTAGTTTTCACAACACATAAAGGTTACATGGAAACAACACGAGATGGAATTTACCCAACATATACATATATTTAAATACCAATTATAATGTGAAATACAGAAAAAGGTGGATCCCAAGTCTAATGCAAAGAACCTAGGATCAAAATTTCTTTTTTTTTATAGGGTCATTTAGGATGCAAATCAACAAGGTAATTAGATTGACCTTCAACCTTATAGTTGAGTCAATCAAACCTATATTTTCATCTTTTTGGGTGGGGAAAATTGATTGGAATTGATTTTCTTTGATTAACCTAATTAGACTATGTGCCCTAATATGAAAATGCAAGATTCTAACAATTGAGAAATTGTAACAAAGATTTACAAGCATATTTGAGTAAGGCAGATTTTTGTGCACCTGTCTTGAAATTTTGGAGATGACTTGAATAGGAGGAAAGAGCTGCTCAATGGAATCTATTTCCTTGTAGGAATATTTTAGATCTTTTTTCGCAATCCTTTAATGTTGGATTCGAGCTTCCCAATTTTGCCTAAAATTTTTTCAGATCATTGTCGAATAATTTTGTAGGTGAGTTTCCACGGCTTGTCAAGATGTATAATTTTGAATGCAACAATGGAAAATGGATCTTCAATATTCCTTCAATATCTTCCCAACTTGAAACATGCACATTCAAAGACAGAGGAAGGGTTGTTCCATTTAGGGGCTTTCCTTATTCAAACCCCATGTTAGTGTTTCCATTTCCACAGTGGCAATGTCAATGATAAAAAAGATAAATGAAAAGAAGGAATGATGATTCAACAAAGTTATGCAACTCACCACCCTTCAATGGATTCCTTGAAGGACAGAAGTCATGCACATCACCTTAAGGTCTTGAATCTTTTTTTCTTGATTTTTTTGAAATGCTTGAAGACCTACAAAGGGGTTATCCTTCAAAACAAATTTGATCCCGATAGCTGGTATTTGTAACCTAAATTGAAAATGGTAAAATATTGACACCAACATTCAAATTTGGGAGTAGGTAAAATAGGGGGACATTTTTCGCCATAGGGTGTCGTTGTCCCTGACGTTTTTTTTCAAAATTTAAGGTGTCAGGGGCGTAGTATTAGATAAATGCATTTTTTTTCCACTTGCAATTTATCAATAACTGTTAAAAATAGGCCATGCAATGCATAATTTAGGAAATTAGGTGTTCGTGCTTAGGTTCAATAATTTAAGGGGGGGCAAAATATAGCATGAAATTATTAAGGGTGACAATTTTCAATGCTACATAAAGTGGTTAATCTCTTGCTTCATTCAACTTACTAGCACATCATGCATTAAATACAAGTTATTAGATTCCCTTAACTTGTTTCATACATATTTGATACCCATTTCAACCTCAAATTGAAGCTTATGGAGGAGGAAAGGTCAAACCAATTATGAACAACCCCAACCCTTAGAGTTATCCCCCTAAACCCTCCCCCTATGAATTTGAGGTCATAGAGGAATCCTTTGCCCAAGGACCGCTTGCATACTTACTTCCAAACTGATCAAATTCACACATAGTTCTCCTTACATGGTCTCTCAAGGATACCTACACACCGCTTCCCAATTTAGTGAACCCTTACCACAAAAAGTATGTCAAGATTGAACCTCACCACCATTATTATTCTGTAATGGGTGAAGCCACAATAGTGGTTTACAATTGAAGTGGGGAAGGAAAACTCACAAAAAATGAATGCATGGCAAAAAACTTGATGTTATGGGTTCGTATGATCCTACTGGTTCGACCAAACCCATTAGGGGTTCGCTAGAACCTGGGTTCGGGTGAACCCTTTCAATACTTTCCCACCAAAAAAGCCAACAAAACCCATTATAAAAGGGGGGTTCGAATGAACCAGGGTTTGAATGAACCCTGGTTCGAGCGAACCCCTATGGGTTCGTTCGAACCCCCCTTATTCTTCATCCCCCCCATTGAGACACAAAACCTGAATTTTGGCAATTCAAAGCTTGAGGAGGATGAAAATGGAGGAATCTTCACAAACCCAACTAGAATCGGTAGTCCTAATGAGCTATCCAACAATATAATTTTAGTATGTTTTGGTTTTATTATGTATTTGTTTTTAGTTTTATTAAACATAGATTTTTCATCAAAATGAAAGTCTTTGTTGTACATGTGGAAAATAGAAGATTATGAAAAAAAATATAAAAAAAAATGAGTGCACCAGATATTGAAGTCCTTGATCCAACAAAAAAAAAAAATTGAATTTCGATATATACAAAAATAGTTATGCATTATACGGTCGCGCTATGTCTGAATTGTAATTGGTTTGACTTCAAAACTTGATTAAAGAAAAAATATTGAATTAAAAACTATCTAACCAAGTGGAAGCACTAGATATCGGAGTTACAAATCTAAATTCGAAAGAATTATAATTTTATCCTTCATGGAAAAAAATTTATGCGTTATACGGTGTGCGTCACTTTTTAAAAATGTTGTTTTTTGAAAAAAACCATTTTTCGTGGGAGATGGAAAAAGAAGTGCAATCTGATTCCAAAAATTTTGAAAAAAATATTTTTAGAATCTACAGACAAAATATGACGAGACTCTAATTTGCATCATCTTCAAATTCTTCATGGTTTAGCCACTATAGGTGCTCGAATGTGAAGATTTAGTTTTAAAAATAATTTTAGTGTCCAGTTTGGCCAAAAATTGTAAACCACTATTGTGGGATCACCCTAATCCAACTTGAAAATCTCAAGGTTTCATTATTTCGACATAGGGGCTAGACTTATTACTCAACACAAAATTACCTTGTTTCACACAAACCCATAGGAAAGCATTTCCATTGAAATTTACAGATTAGTTTCAATATTAATGTTCTTATACTCAAGCGGCCCGTAGATATTTTGTAGTCGTATGAATCCTTTAAACCAATACCTAAAAGCCATTCTAGAATTATGTTTCATGTTATTACATTAAGCCTGGAGGATAAAATGACATTAAAGGAACTTATTAAACCTTTTGTCACTATAATATAATTTCCCATAAAAGCACATGGATTTAATCAATCCGCTCATAGTTTCTTGTAACTGTATTACTATTAAATATTTAAAATGGGCTATTGGTATGCTTGGTTCTCAAACTAGATAATATTTGCACTTGACACGTATGACTATATACTTCTTGAAATTGCAAATGCCTACATGTTAGGATACCAACCATTTCATAACATGTAGATTGATATAATTACCAAGTATAGGGAACTCATGTTTATAACTCATCCACTAATCTTATACGTAGACTTATTAAACAAAACTTAATATCATATATCTTTTCCATAGTCCTTAAAACTATTTCCTTCAAGATAACAACACCATGTAAAATATAGTGTATTATCCAACTATAAGAAAGCATACAATAGTAATTATAAACTTGCTTTAAGTATAATTAATACCAAGTCATACTCAAGATAAGTGAAATCACTATATTTGTTAAGTCACCATAGGAAGATGCACCCTCATAAGAATAATAATAATACTCTTTACCTTATGATTTCAATTACTAGATGGTGCAAATCAATATTCACCATAGCTCATGAATTTATCCTACTAAATAGGGTTTAATGAAAAATAGTTATAACCAATGAAACCATGTTTGATTTTTCCGTTTACCATAGTTTTCGTGCAAGACACCAATTGATGGCTAGTCATGCATGGTTGAAATCAATATAATGCCAATGTTTATCCCAAAATAATTAAAGTCAACCCAAGCCATATCCAAGGTAAGATACATTCCTGCAATATTTATTCCATACATAACTAGGCTAAGTTATTTTGTGCTCCTACCCCTTAATAGTGAAACTAATAGTCCTAATATCATTTATGTCAAATGGCAGCAAGGTTTGTCAACCCATCAACTCTTAAGAATCATAGCAATTAAATTTTTTATTTTATTTTTCAACATCAACTTGATGAGATATGAAAATATCAAAGAAGTTGAACTAAATATATCTAAATATGTACTAGATTATCTTTCCAACTACTAAACCCTCATAATCTAAGCCAACCTACATATACCACCAAATCCTTTATATAATCATGACAACTAATATAACTATTGACAAATATCTCAAGAATTACTAGGCCTACATGTTGTAGCCCAACTGTTTTGACTTAATATTTTTTAAAATATGTAACAATATGCATGAGGCATGTGATCTATTGAATATAAGCATTGCTTCCTTGAATATATAATAGCATACACATGCATAATTCAGCCTAAATTAGGAAAGGTAATGCGAAGGAATGCACTTAGCTATAGGAACAATGGTCAAGATATGTTGATGTAGGTGCTAAAATATGCTATGTTACCTCAGTCTAAGTTTACCCTTCCTCACGTTGTTTCCACGCCCTTGAATCACAAGAAATCAGCTCAGAAGGATTATGAATATCTCCTCACCTCATTCCTTCTCTCATAGGTTTCCTTCTTCCACCTCTCCTGTCACCACTCCCACGCCTTTGTTTTTCACCTTTTCCCTTTATCTTCTTTTCATGTGGCTCTTTTTGATAGACAAAATTTCATCTAAAATTCTTCTATATTTCATGCTTTGACGGACACCCATTATCTGTTTACCGCTCTAGTTTCTACACAGGCAAGGAGGATGTTGGCAATGGTTGTGGAATTTGGCTTTTCATCTACCAATTACTTTTTTCCTGAGAGTTTTTCCAGCCTCTTCAACAATCCATTTCATTCATATCCTCCAATATGTGCATTCCATGAGACCACGTTTTTCTCCTAGACTGTGCACGTCCTTCCTCTGCAACTTGTTGCCTTTCTTTCTCGTGTGATTCCTCCTTCCCACGCCCCTTTCTCTCCCTCTGCATATCTATGTGCATGGTTTTTCCCTAATTTGAGTATACCCTACGATCATGGTATTCCTTGAGGATACATTTCCTTTGGTGGATTTCGTCCCACCTTTGTGTTCCCTTCCTAAACTCTTGAAACTCCTTTGCAGCTTGATTCAACCCCCAATTGCCTCCCTTCACTCCTGCTTTCCTTCTTCTCGCCCTACTCTGCTTTATACTCCTCCTACGCAATTTCTTCTCTCATTTCTTCCACTCGAACTTGAATGAGAAGCTAAGGGAGTCCGTGAGTGTTTAAAATCTAGTCTGCGCCTTCTTTTTCACTCGACCTGCCATTTCAATGCCAAGTAAAGGGTCGCCATGCCATATTAATGGCACAGACATCCCTTTCCCCTCTCTTGTGCCATAGTTAATGCTGGTTGTCTCCAGCCGTACACAAGAAGAAATGCATCTTTTTCTTGTTACATCATGATTTTGGTGAGACTCTCTTCTTCTTTTTTAATTATTTTTCAAATTGCATCATCCAACTTGGATGACGTTGGTGAAGGATGTGAGTCTAAATATTTACTTTTCACATCATGTTTATGAATGCTCATGTACTTTGAAATACATGTCTATTTTAGGATTCACATACACCTTAAAGTGTGCGAAAAATATAATGGTGGAATTTGCATACCCATGCTAATTCCCATTTAATCTTGAGCCCATTTTGATGGAACGTCTTAATATATTTACATAGTGACACATGACACACTTATTGCTAAGTTTGGCTTTGTAAGTTCCTAAAATTATATAGAATAGCATGATAGTCCAAATCATCACCCATGTACTCTAGATTGGATATCCTCTCAACATTTTCCAACATCATGATAATTTCCTTGTCCTTCCTAGCCTCTCGTCCACCTCATTTAACCTTCAAACTAAGTTCCAAGTACTTGTGCAACACTAAAAACCTTTTGTAGACCTTCAACTAAAAGGTTTATTGGGAGACTATATGGTTGATTGGAGGACTGACACTGGCAAAAAATGTGACCTTGTTGTACTTGGTAGACATAAAATTACTTTAATTTTAGTTGTTTTGCCATAATCCTAATTGAGAATTCATTCTACCCTCTATTGAGCCTTAACTTCCCTTAGACTAATTCTCCTCTCCATTTAACTCTCAATCAACTCCATTCATCTATCCATCAACTCTGAAGTCTTCTCCAAAACAATTCCCCATGATTGGGAAGCTTCAAATCTATTTATACTCCCCTTGCCTTTGGCATTGGAAAGGTTGATGTTTTTTCATTTTATCAAGATTCTCCTAATAGCTCTACATTCCTTATTCCCTTAATTTTAGAACAAGGATAATGAGCTACATATAGAAAATTGAGACTTCTGCATTATGGCCTCCACCCAGACCATTCTTATTCATGCTCAACACATCTCTATAATTGGAAACGTGGACCTCACAATTCATATTTTTCCAAAATATTTGAATATCCCACCAATTCTTATATATTATTGGAAAACAAATCCCAGAACATGAATCTATCTCTAGAGACAAAAGAAGAAATCCCTAAACATTAATCTATCTTTAACCAGTCTCCCCTCCATACAAATGAGTCTGTGCCTCTCCGTTGACAGCTACCTGTAACTGAAAACACGTTCTCTTTTCTCAAATTCCAATAACAGGAGAAAACTTAAATTGTCTTTCTTATGATATAAACATTGGTTGAATGTACATTCAATCAGCCATGGAGAGAGGTGATTCAATTCATAGCCATAGTCATGAGAATGATGTGCTAGATCCGCTTCTTGCCATGGAGGAAACATTTGTATTCGGAGATGAGCAGGATGAAGTGAAATGCAGCGGAGCTCTAGTATGGGAGGAAGTAAAGAAACAATGCTGGATAACAGGGCCTATGGTGTCAGTTAGTTTGTTAGAATATATCTTGCAGGTGATATCTGTTATGGTGGTAGGCCATTTAGGGGAGCTTGCACTCTCTAGTGCATCTATTGCTACTTCCTTTGCTAGTGTCTCCGGCTTCACTGTGATGGTATAGTTAACAAAACTTGCTTGCTTTGGTTTGCTTCTATTTGTAAGAGCTTATAGTTTGAATATTTTTCTGAGATCATTTTCCTTGTTAAATTCCCATAAAGGAAAAAGGTTTAGAAGGCTTGAAAAGTTAAGCCATAATCCGATAATCTGGACTCTTTTCCTTCCAGGGTGACTGGTGTCCTTTTATGCTAGGTTGTACTGAGTCCTAACTTACATGATTGCATAGATCCTGAACTAGCAAACGGCTGTTGTAAAATCTAAAATCATAAGACATCAAACTGTTCTGTTTTATTGATAAGCCATCCCTGCAACTCATTTTTGACATATCTTTTGGTCCTACAACAGAGTAAATATTTCATAATGGTGCACTGCTGAAGCAGATAGCTCTAATAATAAGTGGTTTATGAGGAACAATATTTGCTTAAAGGTTTTGAAGTGGGGTTGCAAGTTAAGGAGATTTGGGAAAATGGGTGACCAACCTCTTTGAAACGCTGCTTACTGTGTTTGAGTCTTGGGTGACAATTGATGCTATGACTGCAAGTGGGTCATTCGAGTTTCAGCTAGATGTGTGAAAGAAACAAATTACTATTTACGAGATATGGGTTATTGCAATTATTTTGATAATGATGTATTATTAAATATTTTGTGCTTAAAAATATTTGACAAGAGTCTAAATATAGCTTATCTTATTTTTCCCATTTTCTATTATGCTATCTTGGTTTTATATTGGAGGGTATCATACCTCCCCCATATTATTTTGTGCTTATATGTTTGATTGTGTTCTTAGAGCTATCTAGTCACATTTAAGACATGATTCCTTTCCCATCCTACCGTATGTTCACATGCCTAAAATGTACCACAAGCTACATTGGGGACACCATGTCTTCCAGCACCACTTATATTGCGCATCTAGGGCCATTTTCACCTTATGATTTGCTATTTCTAGTCTATATGATTTACATGGTTATCATTTGATATTTACCTGCTTTTTTGTCAAATGATGCTATCCATGACACTTATTACCTTATTTATATAATTTATTCACTTATATTTACTTTTTATATTATTCCCCCCCTCCTCCAATTCATTGTGCATGTTCTATGCAACCAATCAAAGGGAGAATATCTTGTCACTAAAATTCTTTTGTTGAGATTTTAGGTAGTGATTTATACTAGACATAAGACTTGTCACCATGACCATGATATGGATCTTGATCACATGACATGACATTTTCTAATATGCCATAACATCATACTATCACCATAATTAGGTGGAGTATTACCACACCACTTTCCATATACAAAGAATTTTATAACCTTACTTTTTATATCCCTACATTTTTAATTAATAAATAATTAAAACAAGCTTGTAATTTGTGCATATTTCACTTGTTAGATATTGGATATTCATTGCACATATTTTCCCTATTCTGCAAGTCCATACTGAGCATACATGCCAAGGTGAGAGCATACACACAAAGAGATTTAGTGGATCCATTACTTTACATGAAGCCTATATTTTTCTATGTCCAAATATTTGTGTTTCATGCATGTTTATGGTTGCTCATATTCTTTGAAATACATATTCATTTTAGGATTCGCATGCACCTCAAAGTGTGGGAAAAATGTAATGGTAAAACTTGCACACCCTTGCTAATTCCCATTTAGTCTTGGGTCCATTTTGATGGAACATCTTAATATTATTACATAGTGACACATGACACACTTTTGTGCTAAATTTGACTTTGTAAGTGTCTAAAATTGTCTATGCTAGCATGGCAGTTCAATGATGAATTTGGCAACCCAAATCATGACTCATGTGCCCTAGATTGCATATCCTCTCAACATTTTCCAACATGATGATAGTGTCCTTGTCCTTCTTAGCCTTTATCCACCTCATATAGCCTTCAAATTGAGTTTCAAGTACTTGTGCAACACTAAAATCCTTTTGTAGACCTTTGACTAAAGAGTTTCTTGGGAGACTATATGATTGCTTGAGGGACCAATCCTAGCAATAGGGGCGGCCTTGTGTTTGGTAGATATATAATTAATTTATTTTTGGTTGTTTTGCCACCATTTGTTGTCTTAATTGATAATTCATTCTAGTCCCTCTTAAGCATTAACTCCCCATAGCTAATTCTCCTCTCCTCTTAACTCTTAATTGATTACATTCATCTATCCATCAACTCTTGAGTCTCTTCCCAAACAATTCCCCATGATTGAGAAGCCTCAAATCTATTTATACTCCCCTTGCCTTAGGCATTTGATAGGTTGATGTTTTTACATTTTTCCAAGATTCTTGATAATTTAGCTTTGCATTCGCTATTCCCTTAATTCTAGAACAAGGATAGTGAGTCACATATAGAGAATTAAGCCTTTTGCATTATGGCCTCCACCTACAACATTTTTATGCTCAACATATGACTCTATGAGTCTTTTCCCTTTCATATTGAAGCTTCAAAGCCTCCTACATATTCCATTTAATCTCCACTTCCTAGATTTAGAGCTTCCCTATCCTCATTGTCATCAAGAGGAGCTGCTAATTGTTGTAAAGGAGAATCAACAAAAAAGGGGTTCTCTAAGGACACAAGCCACCATCAACAACACCAAAAATCTTTTATAAGGCTTCTTTGTTTATATATCCTTTACAATTTTTCTAAACCTTTCATTTAGGAATTAGAAAATTCAACTTGCTTGAGAATAGTAACCTTGTGTTGTCATTTCTTGGTTAGAATATAAATCTTTGTTTTATTTAGAATAGATTAAATGTATTTATTTGAGATAGAGTAGATTTACTTTGATAAGTTTCTTGCAAAAACCCTTTTCCCAACATGAGGCATTCATTTTAATTCTTGCATTTCAAAATGAAACTTGAAAACGAGAGATTTGAACACTCCCACTAAATAAAAAAACTACAACTCAAATATAATCCTTCAACCAATGACATGAAATGGCATTGCATCAAATAAACATTAAAAATAATAACCAAACCATCCGTTGTCATCCCATTCATTTCCATTAATAAAATTAGATAGACCATAACAACCCTACTACCATCCACAAACATTCTACTTTTTTGTGAAGTGGACAATCACTTGGTTCAATCCTTGCTTGAATGGATCTTACCATGAGACTAGGAGTGACCCAATGGGTGTCTCTTAGCAATGATTTGGTGTGTGCTATCTAGAGTTTGCCTCATTCGCATGGTGCTTGAGTCAATTCTAACCATGGTAGGCTCCTTCCTAGATCCCTATCCATCTTTATTTACTCTCGCATACATGTACTTCTATATATTCAATTGTATCTTGACCTTATGCACCTATTATCACTCATTCACCTTATTATTAGCCCACACTTCTATTTATCGATTTTTTATTCTAAGATATGGTATTCTTTACCCTTGATCAACTCTCAATGTGCATGAGTGATCTTGCATGATGTAGGTTTAACTCAAAATTCAAAATTTTAAAATTTAAATTGTTGACTCTCACCCCTAGCTACAAGGGGCCAACTTAGTAAATATTTTTTCATGATTTTGTTATTTCTTGGTATTTAAAGACATTAATTTGAACATTAATTCATCTAGAAACAACTAAGTACTATCCATATTACAAGGAGCATTCTTAAGAACATCCATATTTCAAACACTAAAAAGAATCAATATATGCTTCAAAATTTCATCTAAATCATTGCATATTTATTTGATATTTACAAACACTTGTCCAAAATTATAAAACCAATCTTTCGAGAGAGTTGATTGAAAATTTAGACCTCACAATTCCACAATTTCTCTAAATAAAGTAACCTTATGAAATCAAAATTATACCTAAGATCAAATCCACCTGTAATGACAAAAGAAGAAATGCCTAGGCATGAACATCTACCTATAATTAAAAATACGTGCTCTTTTATCAAATTCCAAAAACAGCAGAAAAACATGATTGTCTTTCTAACTGATATGTACAAAATTCATACTTTTGCTTCCGGAGCCCAGAATTTTCAAACGGCTTGAATGTACATCTGGTCCCGTGGTCAACTTAGTTTTTGACATGCTTACCTTCACATGCAATGAGAAGAATTAAAAACTGTGATAAGAAGAAAGATCGATTTTTTCTTTTTGAATTTCTTTCATCTCTCTTCTACATAGAGGCGATTCAATTTTCTTACATTCCGGCTTTTAAGTTGGTTGAATGTAATTCTTCCATTCAATCAACTCTAGAGAGAGGTGATTCAATTTATACCCATAGGCATGATAATGATGTGCTCGATCCGCTTCTAGCCAAGGAGGAGACATTTGTATTCAGAGATGAGCAGGATGAAGTGAAGTGCAGCGGAAGTAAAGAAACAATGCTGGGCCATTTGGCTTGTTAAAGCTTGCAGGCGGTATCTAGTGCCATTTAGCTTGCGCTCTCGAGTGCATCTATTGCTACTTCCTCTACAAGTGTCTCCGGCTTCACTGTGCTGGTATGATTAACAAACCTTCCTTGCTTTTGGTTTGCTTTTATCGTAAGAGTTCATAGTTTGAATACTTTTCTGAGATCATTTTCTTTGTTAAATTCCCATAGAGGAAAAGGATTTAGAAAGGTTGAAAAATTAAACTATAACTCGAGAATCTGGACTCCTTTCTTTCCAAAAAGATTTAGAAAGGTTGAAAAACCTAATCTTATATCCTTAGTCGTACTGGGTCCTAACGTCAATGATTGCATAGATCTTGAACTAACAAATGGCTGTTATAAAGCGTAAAAGCATAAGACATCAAACTGCTCTGTTTTATAGATAAGCAATCCCCTGTAACCATATTTGATAAGATGTTTGAAAGAAACAAATTACTAAATATTGAAGAGGCACTTGATCCCCGAAATATTATTTTGATAATGATGTACTGTTGAAACATTTTGTGCTTAAAAAATATTTGACAAGAGCCTAAATACAGACTCAAATTATATGGCAGGCTTCTAATGTTCTTGCAGTCAGTCCAGGTGCACCCAGGTGCTAAATAAACATCTATTTCTGTTTCAATAGTTTGCGCTACAAGTTCTGAGAAATTTATTAATACCTCCTAAATGATTCTCTAAAGTAACTGGTTTTTTCAATTAGGGTTGCTCGGCAGATACAAATATCTTTAATAATTTTGATCCTGTATCGCACCTTTGAACTAGAGCTCTAAGCCTTACGAAACAAAAATCAAATTTGATCTTTTAGATGTGCTCTTAGTGTCAGAACAGAAGTTATTTAGAGGTTGGTAATCTGCTTTCATGAATCCAATATAATTCTATAAAGTGAAGTAAGGAAATCCAAACTTATTGTTTAGAAGTCATGAATACAATCTTGCTTACAAGACTAACTATTTTTCTCTTCACCCTGTACAGATGGGAATGGGATGTGCCTTGGAAACACTATGTGGACAGGCCTATGGGGCAAAGCAATACCATCAAAACAATCTAGCAAATAAACCAGATCAATTTTTGTTCATAGTATATTGCAAGTTGTTAATAATGCACAGGAGATTATACCAGAATTTTTTTCTAAACTTATTTTGTTATTTCATTGTTCTATGGCTGTCAACAGCTTGGAGTATTGGTCCTTTGAAATGCTTATTCTCTTGTCAGGCTTGTTGCCCAATCCAAAACTTGAAACATCAGTTCTTTCAATCTGGTGTGTATGTGTAATGTGAGAATTTTAATTATGAAGTGTGGTATAAGAATTTTAATTATAAAATAATCTTAATAAGGGCATTTTATTGCATATACTTTATTTTTATGAGCTATTTTTATATTTTGCAGCCTTAACACTGGTACGCTAGCATATATGATTCCCTTTGGTTTTGGTGCTGCTATAAGGTTAGTACATTTTCAGCCAACTAGTAAATTTCCACTGTTTCTGTTAGTTGTTTAACCTTTCAAGGATTTTTTTTTCAGGATATTACATTGTCGAAGATTTAATCCAAGTCATTTTCAGTTTTAAAAAATGGCAATATTTGCCTGGCAGTACATGAGTTTCAAATGAATTAGGAGCTGGACACTCACATGCTGCCCGCTTAGCAGTGTATGTAGTGTTCTCTATGGCAATTGCAGAGGCAGCCATGATAGGATGTCTTTTATTCTCTATACGAAAAGGAGGTTATTGATTATGTTGCAACCATGGTCCCACTGCTAGCAGCCTCCTCAATTTTAGATGGAATCCAAGGCGCTCTTTCAGGGTAAGATTTACCCTCGATAGTCATATTTGGGGCTACAAAAATATTCATCTTCAAGTAAACACTGCAAAAGCATTTTCTGTCGAACTAATGGTTTTTTGAAAATAATATTTCAGGCATTGTTAGAGGATGTGGGTGGCAAAAATTGTGTGCTTATGTTAATCTTGGGGCATACTACATGGTTGCCATTCCTATGGCCGTCCTTTTGGCCTTTGTACTGCATCTTGGTGGCAGGGTCAGTTACACTTTCCCCATTGACTTGATTTACAAAGCTCTGAAATTTATGTTGTCAATGCTTAAAATGCTGTATTCTGAAAATTAAACATTTATTGAAATTCTGGTTTTGACGTTCAACTAGCTAGACCATTCCCACCGGAGTCTGAGAATATGAAATATTTTCCCTGTTATATTGACGTTTAACTAATTGTAGGCATAAAGCTAACTTCGTATTATATCTCAATGTCTAGACTTATTTGCTATATTTGAATCCTAACTGCTACGTAGATGCAAACTATTTTCCATCGCAAGCTTGACTGTTAAAATGTTTCCTAGTTCCTTTCTTCCTAGGCTGCAGGCAAAATGCTGGTGTTTACAAATAAAAGAATAGAATATTACTTTAAAATTTCGATTTGTTGCTTATGCCAAACTTTTATGGATATTTCAGGGACTCTGGCTTGGAATTATCTGTGGCCTTTGTGTACAAACAATTATACTATTCCTGATGACTTTATGTACAGACTGGGAACAAGAAGTAAGTAATTCCATTAAGTCTATCCATTCTAAAGGGTGAAATTAATAATTCCATCAAATATTGGTTTATATCAAATTTCTTAGAACACATGAATAGTATCGATTTTTTGTTTCATCAATGATGGTGCATAGGATTGAGATGGTACTCTTTGAATGTAAAATATGCATGACACAGAAGAATGAATATCAATGGCACATAGCAGCCTGCAATGAATCTAATTTATATAAGAACAATTTTAATTTCCTTTTGAGGTTGATCTGATGCACATTAGGTGCATTAATGGGTGTTCCATGTCCACATGCACATAGCATCTAGACCAAAAAATTGGTTTGCTCTCAAATACTAAATCTACCATCTTCCTCTTTACAGTGTGTTGATTTGGCCATGAAAATGAATGGTTGCTTTGAATCTAGCTGAATATTTTCCATGGATGTAGAAATGCACCTACTACATTGCTTATTCACATGAACATTGCTTGTCTTATGGCTAGGCGAGAAAAGCAAGAGAGAGAGTATATACATCATCATTACCCACGGTTACTACTGAAATAATAAAGGTGTGTGCTTTTAAGAGAAGGCTGCTTTTTGGGAAATCCATTTTAAATTAAGAATGAAACTTTTGTGAGATAAAAGACATGGAAAAAAGCATCTGAAGCAAAACGCTTTCATGTTTCTAACCTGATCAAATACTAGAAAAATCAATTGCTGCACTGTCATAGAATACTCTTAACTTACTGTCACTAATGTTTATCATCAAACAGGATGATAAAAACTAACGACCCTGATGCTGACAAGTGTTGTAGTCAATTTTTAAACTATTGAACACACGGCATCATTTTTGGAAAGTGATCCCTCGCAACTTGCAAGTACTTCTGTTGGAAATTCAAATCGATGTTCGCGAGGACCATTTAATTCTTCTGCAATGTGTTGTTATACACCATTATGCTCAAGAAACTTTGGGCATTGGCAATCCTATTTTATATGTTTTGTATCATTAAACAATACCTTTAGAAACATGCAGAATGTCCTGGATTTTTCAATCAGGATAAGTGTTCACATGAAACTCAAGTAACCAGCATGATTTGATTTCTCATTAATAAGTTCTTTTAATAAGTAAATATATACATAATATATCTCTCTATTACAAAAATAAATCTGAAGATGCAATCAGAATTAATCAACTATCAGGGTATGAATGTATTTAAGATGAGTGTCTAAAGTAGAATTGAGTGTAATGTAGTGGTAAGTTTTCCTAGTTCGGGCATCTAAGATGTTTGGGCAATGTTTATTGTTTGTGGCCTCTTCCACTTTGACCAATATAAAAGAAGTTGTGTTACACGGGGACGCGTCCCCACCCCTCAAACCCTCGTCCTTGTCCCCTGAGGCATTTCGAGGATGGGGGGACGTTAGGGGACGTCCCCTAGCCGTACCCCCCAAATCTGGAAAATGTGGAAACACCTTGAAATGTGTCCCCAAAATCGGGGATGATAGGAAACACATAGGGGACGCCTGGTCGTCCCCAAGGCGGTTGGGGACCTCTGACTAACTGTCCTGGGGACTACTAGGCGTCCCTTGCTAAAAAACTATTTTTAATAACGTTTTTAAAAATAATTGTTCATAACATTAAAAAAAAAGACAATTAAATATATCATGACAACATTATAATAGCAATGTAACATGATAGCATTATAATAGCAACAATAAATATATCATGACAACACTATAACAACAATATAACAACAATTAAATTAATCATGATAGTAGTGACAACAACAACTGTAGTATAACAACAATAAATATATCATGATTCAGATTCATAGTTAATGATATAAAGTTTATATAACAGTTAATATTAACAAAAATAATTTGGATTTCTGATTTCAATGTTTCATTCTTCAAAAAAGCATCAAAATTCAAAATTCTTTATATGGTATTAGAGTGCAAAAGAGATTAAATGTACATTTGCCATGGTTTGGTAGAGTGAGGTATTGTGTGAGAAGTACAAACAAACAATTTATTTTTTGAAATGTGATTGGAATGCAGACTCCTATAGACGTCATCGAACATCATTTTAGCATTGCCATGTTATATTGTTGTTTTTATACTGGTGTTATTAACTTGTAGATCTCTCTCTCTCTCTCTCTCTCTCTCTCTCTCTCTCTCTCTCTCTCTCTCTCTCTCTCTCTCTCTCTCTCCATATATATATATATAGTCGTGCCCCTATTTTCCCCAATAAATGGCACTCTAACTACCTCCATGTCCCAAAAGCACCATGGAACATAGAAAAGAAGTTGTTGCATAACATAAACAAAACTAATGGATATATAAATTAATATTTTATTTCTTATGGACCCTATATTTTAAGATTTGCATTATAAAGTGAAAATTTTAGTAAAGGAAGAATATAGCTTGTAGACAAGACCAAGAGACACAAACACTATAGAACAAAATAACATTTGACTTTAGAAATCCACAAAAAGACAAAACCTCACAAAAGAGAGAATTTTTCCTCATGCCATTATTGTGAGTTATTTCATGTTTACCACCCTCTTAAGCCTTTATAAATATCTTTTACATTAAAAAATCCACGTCTATACAATCTTTATAACTTTCTCATAGCACTTAAATTAATTCACACTTCAATTCTCTAGGACACTGTAGCAATCCAAATCTTATTCAACCACATTCAACGCAAGTTATGTAAGATAGTATACCTGATGAATCAAGTCAACAAATATATTTTGTTATTTCTTATCCCAAATTAAATATTTATTTGTGATAGAATTTATATGCATTGAAATGATATGGTAAAATTATTTATATATTAAATTATATATCTACAAACTTTGTTGTCTCTCTCAAATTGGAAGGCATGGGCCATTCCATTTTAGTAGGTTCAATTATCAACTATCCGTCTAGTAATACTTATAATTGACAATCTATTTGAATTATAAGCTTGTTAAATTAAATTTAGACCTTGTTTAATGGTCAATTTATATTTGGCATTGTTGTGTTGATTATTAGTTGAAGTGTTTGCATAGCTATTAATGATTGATTAGTTATTTAATAATGGATTTTATGAATTATGTGTCATTATTGTAAAATCTAAATTGAAATTAAATAGAAGATAATTATTAGAAATAGATTTATGTATTTTTAAATATTGAATTACTTTTATTTAATGATCATGTATGAGTTATATTATATTATTTAATTGTATATACTTAGATAATTGGATAAATCTATTTAGATTTTCTTTAAATACATTTTCTTAACTTAATGAAGAAAGTGCATGAGTTTTTGGAAGGAAATTTTTATAAAACCTAGCAAATCATAGAGCACACTACACTTTTTGACAAATTGAAATTGATGATTTGAGATTTGCGAAGAATTAAAGAGGATTGTTCTTGGTTTTGAAGAGTTGTTTTCTCGAAATGGAACTAGAATTTAAATATCAATTCAACAAGGATTCCATTTGTGTGTTGAAAGGTTGGATTTTATTTATGGAATACTCTCAAGGATCATGATTTCTTTGAAATTAACAGTATATGCATGGAAATGGGGGACCAAAATGGGATTAAAAATGCCACTTTTTCCTTGAAATCAACAAAAAAAAAAAATTCAAATAATAATTTGATTCCTATTCTCAAAATTTGATATCATGATGAAGTAGGAGAATTATGCTAGCCACATAAACCAAAATCCATTTCCTTTTCCTATGACTTTTAAATTCAAAAATTTCCCAACCATTTGATTTTGAGACCATTCAACCAACCCTCTAGCCACATTAATGGATAGCCAACACATGAAAATAGAAATGAGAGGAAAATTTAGGTAGGTTGGAGTTTGAAAGAGGTAGCTTGGCATCTATGATAGGATTTTGGTGCTCAAAATAGGTAGCTGAAACAAAATGCTCATTTTTTAGAAATTCTAGAAAAGATATGCTAGAAAGGGAGGAGGAAACAAAAAAAAATGAGCATCCAAGGCATGTGAAACAAAAGAGAAAGGAGAACTTTTAGAGAATTTGAATTTTTGTCCTCATATGTGAGAGGAGAAGTGATCCCATGTAAAAGAGAATAGAAAGAGGCTTTAGAAAATTTGGAGAAGGAAGGTGATAGGTGGGACACCATCCAAAATAATTTTTTCATCATTTTAGGTTTACAAAGTCAAGAAAAACAAGGGACTATCAAAGGTAAAATAGGGGAAAGAATATTTCTTACTCAAGTTTTGTAATCCCAAAGAAACTATATGAAAATGAGGAAAATTTTCAATTAATATAATGAAGAATGATTTTAAGTTAAAGAGCTACTCAATTTTTGTGTTTCAATATATACGATTCTAGGTCTTCTCTCTTGGTGTGTTCCTTGCTTACAAAAGTAGGTAGCCCCATGTGGTTTACTATATATGTCAGTTTGTACTTGTGTGATTTTTTTGTTCCTTTACTTGTAACCACTATAATGCTAATTTGAGTCCATAGAAATTGGGTTGGAAGTTGTAGAGGGCAACTTGTAGCAAAGGTTGTGAATTTAAATCCATTACAACAAAATCCAAGTCATTAGATTGCAATTGAACTTGCAACTTGTAACTACTAACAACCAAATATAATTATGGACTTGAATTCGAAGCACTACATATAGGGTGGCACCATCAACATGTTATCAAAGAGTAGGCTATAGTTATAGGAAAGGGTTAATTATCCTTGGCTTAGAGTTGGAAAGGGTCCAATACAATAGTGATTTTGTTCCTTGTGTATGGTTGCAACTAGAAGAGTTGTAGTAGTAGGGAGGACAATGAGGACAACATGATGCCTCTAAGAAGAAGAGTGGTAGATTTTTCCATAATAGCAAAAATAGTAGGAAGAATGGATGAGGTAGTAGAAATTGTATGGGGAGTGTAGGTTAGAGTGGAAGCATTTGAGGAAAATATGAGAAGAGGTTGAGTACATGAAATAGTTGATAGTGAGAGTGAAGAAGGAGTTGAAGTAGGGGGTGATAATATGAAAATACAAATATAGAAATGGATGTAAGAGAAATGAGCTTAATAGTATCCATCTTCGATATTGAGAAAGGAATGAAGATGGAGTTGCCTAGCTTCTTAGATAGTTTATTGTAGACACTTAAAATTTTCCTAGTCAATATCACACATCTTATTGGATTTACTAACACTATTTTCATCCTAATTCAATCACTTTTGTCTATTTAATTGAATAATGCTAATTATTTATTTAAATTCATCATTTTCTTCTGTTAATCGAATAATCAATATTATTGGATTAATTCACCCCTTTCATGCTAATTTTTATCCTATTTTATTAAATAATACAAATTATTTAATTAAATCCCTTAATTCCTCTCATTTGATTAAATAATCCTATTGTTTAATTAAATGTCATAAAACTTGCTTTATAATTAAATGATCTAATTATTTAATTAAAATCTTAAATTCCTTCACCTTTCATAATTAAATAGTTTCCTAATTATTTAATTGACTAATTGCCCACTCCTCAAAGAATATTCTCAGGAAATATTCCTCTCATTCAAATTCAAATATTTCCCACCAAATGGAAATATCTTCCAACATTCTTCCTAAAATTAAGGGACTTACACATTCTAATTCAATTAGAGCCCTTGATTAAATTCAATGATCCATGTCATTCTTTAATCTCATCCATGGATTTGATTATTGATCCATGTCATTCTCTCACATTTATTTCTATCCATTGATTAGCCAAATCAATCTTAGCCATTGATTCATATAAAAAGCCTATAAATAGTCCTCATTTCTATGAGTAAATCATCCACAAAGCATTTGAGTAATCATACTATAGCCAATTTCACATTCACTTTTGAGAGCGTTTGTCCATTTCCATCAATTTCACCATCAAAGGTCATCAAAGCTTTGCTTCAACAATGGGATTAAGAAAGGTCTGAGCATTTCACATCAATTCAACACTAATCCCCCAACGGGATGAGGTTTTCTTGTGTTAATTAGATGTTTCCTTTGAATTTTCAATGTTATTTCATGCTTAATGGAATCTTAGTTAGCATTTGTGAGAATTTCATTAGGAATATGATCTAATTAGGTTAGTTGCTTTGTTTCTTATTTGATTCTTAGCCATAATTAATCTAGTTATATTTCATGTTTGCATTTAGAAGTAGATGAATTAATTGATTAGTTGAAAAAAATGGAGGAGTATTTTGAGTATGAAAAGTTAGAGGAGCCCAAGAGAGTGAAAGTTTCTTAAAACTAATCTAAAGAGACATGCAACACTCTTGTATAAGGAGGTACAAGCCAATAGAAGGACAAACAATAGGGATAAAATCACTAGATGGGTCAAATGGTGAGTAAGATGAAAGCCAATATTTTACCAACTAATTATCAATTTAATCTACTCAAGAAAGTATAGAACTTTTAGGAAAAGCAACTAAGTGTGAAAGGCTACACTAATGATTTTTATAGGAGTTTCATCAAGTTGGACCAAATTGAGTTAGATTACAAAAAGGTCTAGCTTGGTATTTCAATGGGCTAAAGATGAGCATTCAAGATGAGCTAAGTATGATGATGTTGTTAGCTATCAAAGAGGCCTATCAGTACACCTTGAAAGCTAAAGAGAGACCAATAAAAAGAAAATAAGGAACAACTATTTAGGTAGAGATGGATTTGGTAAAGGAAGAGGACAAATGCAAAGAAGATATAATCACGGTGAAGAGGTTAAATCTTCATATAGTAAGAAGTTACAAATATAAGGAAAATAAAAAATGATGAATAAACATAAAAGAATCAACAATAAACAAATAGTTTACCTTGTTTTTATTTTCTTCTTCCATTAGGTAGAAGTAGAGTGCACCCAAATTATCCACTGGATTTTATCTTTGCGATGAAGGATGGGGAGATGTGGTTGCTTAATAAATTGAGAACATGATGTTTGGATTAGGATTATAGATCAAGAAAATGGTAGCATGCAGATATCATATTAGAAGATGCTCAAATGAAAGGGAAGGCCTCTAATTTATCTATACTTTTAACAAGGAAAATAAAGGGACAAGAATGTAATGTTGATGGAGGGCTAGGATTTGAGGATAATGAAGGCATGGATTGAATTTGTAGTCATGTGACAAGTGTGTGTAAAAGATAGGAATCCTCACACATGTATGAGAAAAAAGGAATGTGTTGAGGATACAATCACATGTGTGAGAAAAGGAGTGGATATAAGTCAAAAGAACAAGGGGTGATGTGTAGGCTTATCATGCCTCCAAGATAGCATGCTCACCATGTGTGAGAAAAGTTTGGTAAGGTTAGCATGCTCACACATGTTGGAGAATTCGAAGGTTGAGGTAGTATTCAAAGATGATTCTAATAGTGCATTCTCACACATGTGTGAGCAAGGAGTGGGATAAGGTGGCATGCTCACACATGTCAAATGATGGCAAGTTTAGATTTTAATCCATGTAGATGGACATAATGGTTAATATTAAATGTACAAGGAGCAATGATAATGTGGATTTAAATATTAGAGGAAATGGTAATAGGGATTAATCAGTCTTAATTATTTAACTAATCATAGATTAATTAATTAATTAATTAAGCTACAAGAATTAGGGACTAAGGCTAATTGATTTAATTTAATTAATCAACCTTAGGGGAGAATTAATTAATGATGAATTATGAAAATGAATTAAATAATGATTTATTTAGTTAATTTATAGGAAAATTAGAATTGGTGTTAAATTTGGGATGTCTACAAGAACGACAATGAAGCTAGGTGAATACTTTATCCTTTGAGAGGAAAAGGTTAACCTAGAAGATATTGAGTTAGAATTTTGTAGGTGACTTATTTTTATGTGGATAGTTTGGACATCAATTTTATGATTTCCCATAGTGTAGTGGAGAAGGGTCAATAAGGACTAAAGCTAGAAGTGCACATGTAGCCAAATTATATGATAAGTCCATTAGGTCTATTATATAGCTAGATTAATTTGAAAGGGGAGAAGCACTAATGATGAAGAGGACATTGTTTGAGTTAGAAAAAGGGAACATGGACTAGTTTAGAAAAGAATTATATTTACAATTTTGTGTAAAGTAATCTATAATTGCTACAAGTTCATAATAGATAGTGGTAGTATGGACATTTTAGTCTCAATTGAAATGGTGGACAAGATAAGGTTGAAAATAATGGTTCACACAAATCCTTATAAGATATCTTGGTTGCAAAAGAGGTGCTAAATTTTGGTTGATTAATAATACCCAGTCAATTTTTAGATAGGAAACTATAAGGATGAAGACTATTGTAATTTGATATGAAGAAAATTCATGATGGGAGAGAAAACATGTATAATTTGGAGAAGAATGGTTGAAAATATATTCTTACTTCATTAAAAACTAAGGAAAGATATGCAGAGAATATTCCAAGGATCCTACTTATGTCAAGAAAATAGTTCTTGAAGGAATTCAAAAATGAAAGGCTATATTTTGTAGTAGTTCATGAGGTGTTGCAAGTAGGGACAATTGTTTAAAGTAGTGAGATAACTTTATAAGAAAATAAATTTCTAGGATAATTTAATGATATTGTGTTCAAAGAGTTTCCAAAAGGATCACCACCTATAAGGAGAATCAATCATCACATCAATTTGACTCAAAGAGAGAGTTTACCCAAAGAAGCTACTTATAGATTGACCCCTATAAAAATGGAGAGAACAAACAAGTGCATGTGATATTGGAAACATAGACTTTTAGAAAAATCCTTAGCCCATGTGTAGTGCTAGACTTGTTAGAACCTAAGAATGATGGTTAATTGAGGATGTCCATAGATTCAAAGTTTAAATAAATTAACTATTATTTATTAGTTTCCCTTACCGATAATGGATGATCTTATGGACTACCTAGGTAAGGCTAAGTATATTAGTAAAACTGATTTAAGAAGTGGATATCATCAAATTAGGATATGAGAGGAGGTGAATGGAAAATATTTTTAATATTGAGGAGGTTTTGTATGATAGGATAGTGATGCCCTTTAGATTGATGAATGTGCATATCACACTTATGTGGCTAACAAGTGAAGTATTAATAAATTTCTTAGAAATATTTGTGATTGTTTAACTCATGATTTTATGTTTTAGCTATAGCAAGGAAGAAAATTTGTTGCATATTAGGTATTTCTCCAAAGGCTCAAGGAGAATAAATTGCTAATTAACTTGAAGAAATGAAATTTTAAGAAGGAATTAGTTTATTTTTGGTTTGTAATTTCATCTAAGGGGTTGAAAAAATAGACCTAAAAAAATTAAGAGAGATAGTAGAGTGGCCTACACCATCAAGCCCAAAGTTTCCATGGCCTAGCAATTTTTTATTAGTGTTTTATGCAAAATTTTAATGGGATCCTTGTACCCAACATTGAGACCATGAGAGGATATATGAAATATTTCAAGTGAAAAATAAAATAGATATGAGCTTTAAGATCTTAAAGAAGAAGGTAACCATGAAGCTATTGTTATCCTTTCCAAAAAAATTAAAGGTGTTTCAGGTAGATTATGATGTAAGTGGGACAACCATTAGATCATATCTTAGTTAAGTAGGCAAGCCCATAACCTATTTTAGTGATAAGCTTAACAATTCTAGAAAGATGTATTTTATCTATGACCATGAATTTTATGCTATAGTGCAAGCACTAGAGAAGTGAACTATATTTTTCTCAATTAGTTTCTTCTCTGCCTAGATCATTATACTTAACAATTTATTAATATTCAAACCAAGCTTAATTAATGACATATGAAGTGAGTAGAGTTCATACAAGGTTATAGCTTTATTCTTAAGCATCAAAATGGGAGTTTGAATAAGGCAATGGATTCCTTGAGTAGGAGAGAAACATTATTAACCAAGATGAGTGATGATGTAGTTGGTTTCGATCCCACAAAGGATTTACATAAGAAGATTAATATTTTAAGAATGCATAGATAACATGTATTAAGCCTACCAACATAGACAAGACATGATGGTCCATACAAGATGGATTTTTATTCAAGGGACAAATTTTCATATGTCAAGGATTAATGAGAAAAAACTTAGTGAAGGTCAAACGCTATGGTGATTTAGCTCAATATTTTGGAGTTGACAAGACTTTAGCACAACTTAATGATAGGTATCATTGGTTGAGGATGAAAAATGAAGTTAGGAGGTTCATGCAAGGATGTTGTTGTAGACATGTAAAATTGACCTAACATGTATCACACACTCTAAATGACAATTTATCATCAGCAACATTATCATCATCGAATATCGCTACATTTCACATCAAAACCATCATTTACATCAAAAAACCTAATTTCCTCTATTAATTGAATAATATGACATTATTTAATTAATTCACTTTTTTCATCAACTTTGACAAATTAAATAAATTTCATTTATTTAATAAAGTCCTTATCTAACTTTATTCCCCCTAATTAATTAAATAACATCAATTATTTGATTATGTTACTAATTCACTTTATTATCCTAATTCAATTAAATTATCAAAACATAATAATTTAACTATGTCACTTTCCCCCAAATTTGAATAATTAAATAAACTATTCAAAACATCATAAAAAATCAAATCAAACAAATACCACTTTGTTTGCAAAAGTCAAACTTGATTTGCACATTCAACTCCAAAAGGATTAGTTAATTAAATCAATTAATTAATTATCCTCACCCACTTTCATGATTGAGCAAATTATGAACCACCAATTGCTCGATCTGATTGCCTAACTGATCCATCTATTTCCTGATAGATCAATCTATTCTTCAATTCCATAGATTATTCAATCTATTTCCTCAATCCTACTAAACACTCAAAATGATTTCTTCAATCACACTAATTTCATAATCAAAATGCACAGATTATGCCCATCTAAATCCTCTCAATATCTTTCAACCGTCGATTGAGATATTCTACTACACAATCTCAAGCATTCATTCTGAAACACAAAATCTATATAACAACCATCTTTCTTCTCAAAAATGATTGGAGAATCAACCTATTTTACACAATGAAGTAATTACAAGATTTTAATCGATATTTTTGACAAAGCTTCACACATCTTCGATCAACACACGCACGTTCTTCAAGCTTTCACACACATAATGGAGGCTTCACATTGATACAAACAACCCAACATCTTCGAGAGCAAACTCCGACATAGGATGGTAAAAATAGATTGTTTGGATTTTATTGGCATTGTTTCATTTCAATTTTGTTCTTGAATTCCTTAATTTTGTAGTTTCATTTCGTGAGTATGGGCATAAATCTTGATTCTTGTTTTAAGTTAGATTAGTTTCAATTCATTTCAATTATCTCATTTGACACTGTCGATTTCCCCCTTACACATTTCGACACGCCTTGTGGGACCACGGTCCTTAGCACTGATTCCTACAAAGTGCCCCGTGTGGTGTGTTCAACCCAGTAGAAAATTCAAACTTTGTGGCAAGGGGGACCCTACTCTATAATGGCCCCCCCACTACACTATAGAAAGGGTGGATAGTTTGTATAGGGGCCCCACCCCCTCCCTACTATCTATAGGGCCTTTTCTATAGTGGGGGGGTTTTATGAGCTAATTTTGAAGTTGCAGGTTTTGAAAAAGCACTAGAAAAACTTTCACACAGAAGCTACAAGAACTTCACACACTTGATTTCACATTTTTCATGCACTTGAATTTTTCATGCACACTTGATTTCACTTTTTTTGCGCACTTGATTCCACATTTTTCGTGCACTTGACTTTTTCATGCACCCTTGATCTCACATTTTTCGCATACTTGAATTTTTCATGCGCACTTGATTTCATGTTTTTCGTGCACTTGTATTTTTCATGCACACTAGATTTCATGTTTTTCACACACTTGAATTTTTCATGCGCACTTGATTTCACATTTTCCAAGCACATGAATTTTTCATGTGCACTTGATTTCACATTTTACAAGCACTTGACATTTTTTGGGCCGCTTTTGATTTATTTGCACTTTTGCAAAAAAACAAAGATGCACTTGATTTTTTCAACCGCTTTTGCTTAAAAACAGAGGCCGCACTTGACTTTTACATGCACACTTGATTTCTGACAGGGTCAATTTTGCTAAAAAAAAATTGTTTTTTCTTTGTCAAATTGTTATCTGAAATCTACAAGTCATGTTTTCAATTTCTAACATTAACGATTGTTTGATTTGGATGTTTGACATGTGCTAATGTTGTTTATGCGGGATTTGTAGAAGTATAGGATTTTTTTATCCAAGAACAATTAACATGTTTATTGTAGAGAAGGAAAATGATCGAAGCTTCTAGTTTTTCAAAGCTTTCATAGTTAGAAAACTTCAAATTGGTATTATAAAAAGAACCCCACAATCCAAATGCTTTCAATTTGTGCCCTAAAATGAATTTTTCAAAGATTTCATAGTTATAAAACTTCAAATTGGTGTTATAAAAAGAACCCCACAATCCAAATGCTTTCAATTGGTGCTCTAAAATGAATTTTTTGAAAATTTTGTAGTTAGAAAACTTTAAATTGCTGCTATAAAAACAACCATAGCCATCAAATCAACAAATGTTTTTCTCAAAGGTTTACACATCCCAACAACATGTCAACATAAATCTATTACCCAATCACTGTTATGAAGGGTCACAACATCAAGTAGGACAAATAAGTCTACAACAACAAATTGAGCTAAATGCACTTGAAAAAGAAGTCGACAAACTTTATCAACAACACTTTGGACACCATCCAAAAAGTGGTCACAATATCAAAAACATCATGACACTCATCAAAACATTGATTCATATCAACAACAAAGTCTATTTGCACAAAATCAAGTGAATCAACAACATCAATGGTCACAAAATCAAAATCAGATTACCCAACATCAAAATAAAATCCAACAACAATATCAACCCCCAAATCAACAATATCCGCATCAAAATCATCAACTACAACATCATCAAGATCATCAATCTCAAAATCAACAAGAAAATACATCTCAAATACAACAATCATCTCCACCACAACAAGCCTCACAATTCAACCACACTACTAAACGTAAATACACTCCTTTAGGGGATCCAATCGAAGGTGTGTTAAACCAATTAGTTGATTTCAAACTTATCACACTTCCAAAAAAACCATGAAGTGGTGAACATACCATCAAATTCCCATGGTACAATGACAAGGCCTATTGTAAATACCATGGAGTAAAAGGTCATGATGCATCAGAATGTGTTACACTCAAAAGGCTCATCCAAGACCTTATTGATCAAGGAGAAACAACTATTGAAGACAATGATCAAGGGCCATCTACTAATGATAACATTGACAATATCTCAACCTCGAAATTTGAAAACAATGATCAAGAGTTATCTATCATTGATCGCATTAACAACATCTCTATATCATCCAATACGTGAGAGTAAATACATCAAGAATTTAATCCCAAGTATGATCAAAATCAATCACCAAATTCTAGCAATGATCCAACCCAAGATATATTGACATCATCCAACCTCATGGTAGTACATATTAGTAATCAAGAGACTCTTAATCCAACACTTATACCCAATGCAAAAAATCTAAGCCAAGAGCTATCACCCATATGTCCACATTTTGAGGAAATCCAAGGATCCTTTACAAGCAATCCCTTCTTTTAAATTGATCCATGTCAAGAGCACGAACCAAAGCATATCGAA
The DNA here is from genome assembly GCA_007258455.2 of Sequoia sempervirens. NCBI lineage: Eukaryota > Viridiplantae > Streptophyta > Pinopsida > Cupressales > Cupressaceae > Sequoia > Sequoia sempervirens. The sequence goes on from VDFB02290885.1 coordinate 60,267, forward strand.
GATAATACCACACAAAGTCAAGATCAAGAATCCCTATCATCAAAATACTACAATGACTTGGTAGATATCTTCCAAGAAATCCAAGGTTTTCCAAAAGAAGAACACATCCATATGCCAAGAAAACATACATCTACCCATGAGATGCTTACTCCTAATGAACATGTAGATGGTATTCATCCAAAACAAGAGTCCCATACTCTTGATATCATTACCAAGGAACAAGAGTCGCCTACTCTTAACATTTTTACACATGAGCAAAGCATGGCAGAATCTATAGACATATCATAAATTGATCAAGAAGAAGCCTTAAAATCATAAACATCCTTCAGGAAGATTGAAGACATCAAGTATGAAAATATGGAGCACATTATCTTAAAATCAACAAATATAACTAATAATCCTAAGCAGCAGAGCATTGGGTATACAATAGTCAAAGAAGAGCCAATATATTTTTAAGGGCCATCAAAAGCTAATATTTTACAAGATCAAGCTGAAGATATCAATTAGGAAGTTATCCCACATATGAAGGATCCTAGTGAAGAAGTTATTACCTTTGAAGATCCATGACAAAGTAGAGAAGGATTAGCACCTTGTTTCCAAGGTAAATTATATCCTACTACAAATAAAAAATTTCAACGAATACATTATCAAGGTAGAGGATTAGGCCTACATGAACAAAGTATCCTAGCACCAGTGTAGATTATTGAAAATCCTAAGCATCAAGGTCTTGGTTATTCAAAAATTAAGGAATTTGAACATATCAATGATACCTCTAGAATACTGGGGGTAAATTTATCTAATGCAAACATCAACATAGAGAGCATGAAGGGTATTTATGATGAAACCGCTACCAACGCTACAACTATCCATATCATGAATCGTCATCCACACATATTTCAACCCTCTCGTGGAGACCAAAAACAAGAGAAAAAGCTATATCAAAAAACAAAACAAGTCAATGAAGTAGAAGAATCAACAAAACAAAATGGAAAAGAAAAGTTCAAATGGATACAAAAGAAAAAGCAAGAAAATCATCCCTATCAAACTCCATTAACTTCAAAGAAACTATGGGGAAAAATGAAAAAGGGAAGTTCATCCATCAAAAAAGTATAGCAATGAAAAATAAAGCTTCAAGAGCAACCTACAAGGTATATCAAGACATTGGTCCTAATCGAATCTCCATATCCACCCATCGTTGCTCATCATCCCAAGTTTGGAAAATAAAAGGTTCCAAATTGTTGACTAATCCATCTAAATATCATATCCCTCAACACATTTCACCATCCATGATATCAAACCCTCACATTGACCTTGCGTTGGTAGCAAATATTTATCATAAGGATTCTAAGGGCACCCTATTGCAATGTGCACATCAAGGTAAGATTGACTCTAGTATCGACAAAGAAGACAAAAATTATCAAGAGTTACATTCAAGCACCCATATCTTAGCAAAACAACTCCTTCAAGTGGGATATTGTTGGCACATCATGACAACAACAACACCCATATTAGCACTAATAGTATCTACATCAGCACCATAGGTGGTTCAACATGAGCAAGAAATTATCACCATGATGAAAACCTGGTAAACAAGCATCTTGTGTGACATCAAAAATCAATAAAAAACAAAAAAACTCAAGAAAATAGTAAAGAGAAAAATCATCCTCCAGTGAAAACCACTATGGTGGCACTTTGGACAAGTACCATGATGAAAACCTAGCAAGCAGGTGTCATGTGTAGAATCGATCATCTACGTGCACCATTTTAAGAGGAAGCATCTCAACTTATCCATAACAAACCCAATCCATTTTTATCCAAATCCAACTTACCTCAATCTTGACAAATGTTTGGTGTACACTTTACACTTGCTTATGGAAAAAATCTTGACATGGGTCACTATCATTGATCCTATCCTATCCAAGATTATTTGAGCCATGAGGCATTTTCCAAAAGGGGATGCTCTATCCAAACATGTTATCCTATCGCAAGATAACCCATCACCTACATTGCTAGACATTGGAGGCAAGCACTTACATCTTGCTTTAGAATAAAAACTTGATCTATGTCTTCTAACTCACGATGTGTTCTAGACATTGTCCCAACAATAAGGTATACCACCAACACACTACCAGGGTAACCTTCAAAAAAATTTATCCCAACAACAAGGTGTGCCACATGGTACCTTTCCCAATCAGCAATTCATCCCAACAATAAGGTGTACCACTAATGTACTACTAGGGTAACCTTCAAAGCATTTTACAACCCCAAGCAAAAGGGTAAAAATCCAAAAAAAAAAATCAAAAAGATAAAAAAAATAAAGAAAACAAAAAGCAAGAAAAAATAGTAAAGAGAAATAAAACGTTCTTTTAGTGTAAACCACTTTTGTGGCACTTTTAGAACAAGTACCATAGTGAAAACTTGGCAAACAAATGCTATGTTTGAAAAAGACTTGCACCATTATCTATCAATATTATCTGAAGCATCCACCTATTCGTACCATAATAAAACATGTGCCCAACCATGGCTCGTTACTGATTTAGGAAAGCAGTCTTGTCTCGAACTAGAGAAACTTCTTGAAGTTGGTCATCAATTAGATCTTTGTGTGTCCTATCATGGTCAAAACTATCAAAAATCAAAAACATCTAAAAAGCAACAAAATCAAAAACATTTGAAAAACACCAAAATAAAAACAACAACTTTGGATTATTCCTTCACTCAAAATTCTTAGATATCTAACATTTTCTTGAACCTCAATGGTAGTTCAAATAGATTTCTTGCAACATATCCTTTAGAGACAAAAGTGGAATATCAATCCAAGTTAACACTGTTGTTTGAATTCCAAAAGCATGTTATGTTTTGAGCCAAACCAATCAAACTACGTGGTCTCTGCGTATACAACGTAGGTAAGGCTTATTAGCCCTCGAGGCCTTAGGTTAGTCCTCTTAGGTGTCTAAAATGCTTTCTTTCAACTTAGTCAAAAAAATTCAAAAGAAAAAACATTTACAAAACAACAAAATAAAAAACAACTTTGGATTATTCCTTCACTCAAAATTCTAAGATATCAACATTTGCTTGAGCCTCGCGGCTAGTTCAATTAAATTTTCCACAACATATCCTCTAGAAACACAGGTGGAATATCAATCCAAGTTATCAATGTTGTTTGAATTCCAAAAAAAAATGTTATGCTTTGAGTCAGCACCAATCAAACTACATGGTCTCTATGTGTATAACATAGGCAAGGCTTATCAGCCCCCGAGGTCTTAGGTCAGTCCCCTTAGGTGTCTAAAATGATTTCTTTCAACTTAGTCAAAAAAAATCAAAACAAAAAAAAATTCACAAAAATTCAAAATAAAAAACATCCGAAAAATTAAAAAATAAAAAACAACTTTGGATTATTCCTTCACTCAAAATTCTAAGATATCAACATTTGCTTGAACCTCATGGCTAGTTCAAGTAAATTTCCCACAACATATCCTTTAGAAACAAAGGTGGAATAGCAATCCAATTTATCAATGTTGTTTGAATTCCAAAAAAAACATGTTATGCTTTGAGTCAACACCAGTCAAACTACGTGGTCTCTACGTGTATATCATAGGAAAGGATTATCAGCCCTTGAGGCCTTAGATCAGTCCCCTTAGGTGTATAAAATGTTTTCTTTCAACTTAGTCAAAAAAATTCAAAACAAAAAAACATTTGGGTGATCCCACAATAGTGGTTTACACTTCCTAGGAGATCCTTATTTTTGTTGAAATCACATATTTTTAGAAAATATAATGATTTAGGCCTTGAAAAGTCCTATTTAAAGGATTCCAATTGAAGAGGGTTTGATCAAACTACCTTATATCAAACCCCCTTGGATAGAACCCTACTAGTTTTAAACCATACCTATAATTGAGTCTCCTTTACACCTATCAAAATGTTGATAAAAAATCACTTTTGATTTACCTTTTGGGGGATCAAATAAATTCATTTAAGAAAATTTTTTTAAGTATGTAGTCCTTATTATAAGCTTCCCAAAAAGTATAATTTTAAATAAATTTAATTTGATTATTATATTTATTTTTTATTTCTTATGAATGTAGGTTTTTCATCAAAAATCAAGCTCTCTATTCTTCACATGTGGAAAAATAGCATATTATCAAAAAAAAAAAAACTAAAAAATATCTATGCACTATATATTGATGTCCTTGATCCAAAAAAAAATAAAAAATTGAATTTTGATACATACAAAAAAAATTATGTTTTAGCTAGTAAATCATGTCTAAATTATATCTGGTTTGACTTTGAAACTTAATTAAGAAACAATTATTCAATGAAATGCTATGAAACCAATTCCATGCACTAGATATCATAGTTATGAATCTAAATTCGAAAAAATTATAATTTTATCCTTCATAGAAAAAAATTTATGTGTTAGTCGGTAACGTCACTCTTTAAAAATGGTGTTTACTCTTAAAAACTAGTTTTTGAAGGAGATGGAAAAAGAAGTGCAATTTGATTCCAAAAATTTTGAAAAAAATAATTTAGAATTTACAGAAAAAATGTCACAAATCACTAGTTTGCATCATCTTCAAATTCCTCATGGTTTAGCCGCTATAGGTGCCTGAAAGTGAAGATTTAATTAAAAAAAATCAGTTCAATGTCTAGTTTGGCCAAAAATTGTAAACCAATATTGTGGGATCACCAATTCACAAAAAATTCAAAATCTAAAACATTCAAAAAATAGAAAAGATCAAAAAAATGTTCTTATCAAACCAAGAAAACTACGAGCCTCTATGTGCACATCATTGCAAGATTTATCTTTGATGAGCCCTTGAGACCCTAGGTTAGTCCCTTGAAAACAACAAAAATAGCATCATAAAACTCAAAAAAAATGAAAAAGATCTTATCTCCATCATCACAATCTGCAATAAAATTTGCATCCATTATAAAAAAATTGTCATCTTCACCCTTTGACAAAACAAACAAACAAAAAGAGAAAATATCAAAAGCTAGAACTAACAAAGCAAATAATAAAAAAGATTTGATTACAAATAGACGAAAACAATGACAAAGTGTTAACTACCTATCTTTTGAAAAATTCACCAACAACATCCTGAGATATGTCTTGACGGATCTATTCCTACGATAGACATGATCAACACCGATAATAGCCTAAAACCTCAAAATAGATATGGCAAGTGATACTGCAACTTTTTTTTTATCTTTTTATAGTCTTATCTTTATGATTTATTTTATTGACTCATTCCCAAGATCTCTTGAGGATGTCCATAAGGATTTAGAGAAGAAAAATGGGGCAATTGAGCGTCATTTTAGTTTGTTTTTTGTAAGATGTTTTTGTGATACTACCATGGCAAATACTTACTTTATTGAGTATATAGAAATTGTTTTAAGACAATTTGTGTAGCAATTGCATGTTAGGTATTTCATACCTCTCTATGTAACTGGTCTGAAATTTTTTAAATATAACCCAACCATATATTTTTTTAAAATTTTGTGTGTCTAGTATGAGCAAGAATATTCTCTATATGTCGAGTCAAATTCCACGCAATGGATAAAAAGTCACCTTGGTTATTAATACCTTGGTGCATCGTATCTATTTGCTACATCAAAAAGGATTTTTAAAAATGTGAAGCCTCCAAGTAAAGCAAAATTAACTCATCAATAACTAACAATTTCACTTTCTATCCATCATCAAATATATCTTCTAACTAACATCCATCTTGCATCACAATATCATTAGTACCATATCCATCCTGCACCCACAATGTCATCAATACATATCATGATGATAATAAAGCAATAAAACATCATGTATCATGTATAGGGCATACATCCATCATATACATAATAAAACATCATATAAAATAAAATATGATCAATCTATCCATCCACATCATATGAATACATCAAAAAAGTATAAAAGCATATATAAATCATACATCATCATCCATAATCATCACAATAACACATAATGAAGTTCAATCAAAGCATGCATATCTCATATATATCATCATGAAAAATGAGAATTTCATGGTACATCATCATAGAAACAAATATGATAGGATAATAGAGAAAATATACATATATACAAGGCCTCAGCTAGGCTGATGAATATATATACAAAATCATGTTTGCAATATAAGTCTCTAAATGGTAAACATCATAAAGATCAAGTACAAATAAACTGCTACCTGGTCAGAGAAGGACTCTAAGGATTAGGCTGCAAATTAGACTGTCTAATGGAATTTCCTCCGGACGCGGCCTCTGTAACAGTACTAGGCTCTCCAAACCACAACCGCCACTAAGCTCTAGGAATGAAGGCATCATACAAGGTCTGATAATATGTCGCTCGTTGTAACAACTAATCTTGCTCGGCACAAAGACTATCACGCTCTATCCTAAGGCTATCCCTCTCGATGGTAATATCCTGCAACTGTGTCTCAACAACAAGACGATGCCCAATCTTAGTGTCTCGCTCGCCCCTGAAGCCATCTCTCTCTTGTTTAGCAGTGTCCCTCTCCACTATTAGTATAGCAACTTGAGCCTTTGTGGCCTATTGCCACCCTATCTCTATGTCTCTTGCAACTGTCATTTGTGCTAACTGTACACCTCCATCTCTAGGTGGTGGTGGAGGACCCTACCCTATCCCTGATCTTGTTGCATCGGATCACCCTATCCACCATCTTACCTTTCCCTGGAAAGCTTCTCTACAACAATCTCAACATGTTGCATCTCCCCTTGGTGACTAGTAATGCCAACTCTGCCTACTATAGGAACACCAGCAAGATCTATAAATCTCAATGGAATGTGTTGTGCCCACCATTGATCAAAATCTGGGGTAGTACTAGTATCTACTAAACCTACTAACCAACCCCACTGGAATGGGGCAAGAGCTCTGAAATCTACAACAACAACATGGTGAGATCAACCTGTAGACTCCATACATGGGCCTCTCTGGTAGTCCAACCAAAACGAGCCTCATAGGCATCTAGAAAATGACCTTGTCTCTCTCTAAACTAATGAAAAACCCTATTAGGTAGATATCACTTGAGTAACGAGCGCACGTGACCAATAAGCCATCTAGTCTATCTACAAAATACCAAATGCTCTTGATTTTCAAGTCATGCCTCACAATCCATATACGGTCTCCATACAAAACCTGGCATATCATCAAAAACATGATGCCAATAGGGAAGTTGTCCAGGCCATGTATAGTGAAGAAAATCTCCATAACGATATGAATATGGATCCCCCAAGGTCTGATCCAAAATAACATCAAGACGAGCAACTAAGATGTGCTCCCAGGCCCATACATGCAGAAGAGAGACACTACTAGAAATAGACCTCCCTCCATGATATGCAACCTTATACATATCTCTATACAGGTGCACGAGGAGACACGATCCCCACACATATCTAGTGTCATGCTCAAACATATGCTCGATGCACACACCCCAACCAATAGGAAACTATCAGTCCTATCTATCAAGAACGACGAGTCCCATGACCAAATCGTAGAGAATAAGTGAAACAAGATCAACATTGCCAACAAAATCAAATAATTTTGTATCTAACTCGCGAAACTCTAGATGTCTCATCCCAAGTACTCGATGCATAGCACAAGTACCTTGTCGAATGGAATATGTAACAAGCTCGATCTATGAATGAGTATGTAGAGGATCCTCGACACATCCTGTAGGGTAACAATGACTTGCCCAGTAGGTAAATGAAAAGATGAGGTCTTTGAGTGCCACCTCTCCACAAGAGCGGTCATCATCCCTCTATGTCATTGAATAGTTGGCATGTAGCAGATATGTCGCAACCCAACAACATCCAGCACATCTCGCTCTAGCACTTGGAACCCAACGATCAAGTCGAATGGATCACGTGGTCATCACTCCCTCAACTAGAGAAGATTAAGAACCGCTTGCAACCATTTAACCCACAATATTAATGATTTACTATGAAAACACAAAAAAAACCTATGACGATGAACAAATAGACTTAAAAATCCAAATAGTCAAAAGCAGAATTTTTTTAGCAAAAGTGAGCAAAATAGGTGAAAGTGAACAATTTTTTGTCAAAAGCAAAAAAATGCAATAGTGAAAATTCAAAAGTGCAAATATTTTTCAAAAGTGAACTTTACCACAAGAGCAAACCAAACAAAGACAAAAAGTCAAAAGTGCAATATTCATGCAAGGGAAAAAATCAAAAGCAAAAATTTAGGTCAAATGTGAACATTTTGAGTAGATGCAAACATAAATTTCAAAGGCGAACCATTCATAAATATTAAATGCGCTAAAACCAATGTAAAAGTGAAAATTTCCTAAACCTAGTGCTATTGACTACTTGGACTTCAGGCATTAATTATGCAAGCACGAAATGATGAAAGTGAGAAACAAAAGGGTACATACTGGGGCACCAATGCCTAGAGACCGTCCAAACTCGTGAACCACATCCACGCGATGTGGGGCTCCTTGAATCCTCGCCATACTACTCGACAATCAACAAAAGAAGAAAACCAAAAGCAAGAATTCTCTATAGACTCAAAGTGCAAATGAGGTAATTAGAACCCTAATCACCTATTTTAACCCTCAAAACCCTAATTTTTTAACTAGGAAACCTTCCTAGGTTAAAATTAGAACCTCTTGGGAATAGTGGAACTAGCAACAAAAGACTTATAGGCTTAATTTTTCGTCCTCTACACATCTGAATTGAAATAAAATAGTGTCATGAGCTTGACCTTAAAATTAATATTTTTAGCCAACCTCTCGAGGGGGCAACCTAGAGTCGTACCATCATTTTGTTGTCCGCTAAGGCACAGTGGGGCATATAAAAAATTTCAAATCTTGATCTTAACATCAAATCTTTGAAACAAAGCAACTAATACTTTATCTCAAAAAGGGGGAAAATGTAGACATGTAAAATCGACCTAACACACATTGCACACTCTAAATGAAATTTTATCGTCATCAGCATTATCATCATCGACCGATGATCACTACATTTCACATCAAAACCATCATTTATGTCAAAACCCTAATTTCCTCTATTAAAATTTGAATAATATGACATTATTTAATTAATTCACTTTTTTCATCAAATTTGACAAATTAAATAAATTTCATTTATTTAATAAAGTCCTAATCCAACTTTATTCCTCCTAATTAATTTTACAACATAAATTATTTGATTATGTCACTAATTCACTTTAATCTCCTAAGTCAATTAAATTATTAAAACATAATAATTTAACTGTCACTTTCCCCCAAATTTGAATAGTTAAATAAACTATTCAAAACATCATCAAAAATCAAATCAAACAAATACCACTTTGTTTGCAAAATTCAAACTTTATTTGCACGTTCAACTCCAAAAATATTAATTAATTAAATCAACTAATTAATTATCGTCATCCACTTTGATGATTGAGCAAATTATGAACCACTGATTGCTCAATCTGATTATCTGACCGATCCATCTATTTCCTGAAAAATTAATCTATTCTTCAATTCCATAGATTATTCAATCTATTTCCTCAATCCCACTAAACACTCAAAATGATTTCTTCAATCACACTAATTACGTAATCAAAATGCACAGATTATGCCCATCTAAATCCTCTCAACATCTTTCAACCATAGATCGAGGTATTCTACTACACGATCTCAAGCGTTCATTCTGAAACACAAAATCTATATAACAACCATCTTTTTTCTCAAAAACAATCAAAGAGTCAACCTATTTTACACAACGAAGTAATGCCAAGATCGTAATTGACATTTTTGACAAAGATTCACACATATCTTCGATCAACACACGCATGTTCTTCAAGCTTTCGCATGCATAATGGAGGCTTCACATTGATACAAACAACCCAACATCTTCGTGAACACACTCCGACATGGGATGGTAAAACTATATTGTTTGGATTTCATTGTCATTGTTTCATTTTAATTTCGTTCTTGAATTCCTCAATTTTGTAGTTTCAATTCATGAGTAATGGGCATAAATCTTGATTCTTTTTTTGAGTTAGATTAGTTTCAATTCATTTCAATTATCTCATTTGACACCATCGATTTCCCCCTTACATAATTGTGTTTGTCAATATTCCAAAACAGGGATCGAAAACATGGGATTGTACTAGGAACTACCTATATTAGAGAGATTTTTGGGTAAAATTAGCATGGACTTTGTGCTTGGTTTACCAAGAACACATTAGGTAATGAATCAATCTTTGTGGTTATTGATCAATTTTTAAAAATGGCCCAAATTATAGCTTACAAAAGGATAAATGATTTCACCCATATTATAAAGTATTCTTTATGGAGGTTGTTAGGTTGCATGGCTTACCAAAAAGTATAGTTTTGGACTAAGACACCAAGTTTGTAGGAATTTTTTGGAAGACTATTTAGAAGAAGTTAAATATATAGTTAAAATTTAGTTCCAAATTTATCCTCAAATGGATGAGTAGACTGAGGTTGTTAAAAGGATCCTATCAAATTTGCTAAGGTATTTGGTTGTCAATAAGCCTAAGCAATGGGATTTGATCTCCCAAGAGAAATTTTTTCCTACAATGACTCCATAAATAAAAGTACAAGTAAAATACCATTCCAAGTTGTTTATGGGTATATCCTAAGAGGTATTTTATGTTATAAATATGAAACATATGAATAACCAAGATATTTCTATGAGAGAATAAGCTATAAAATTGTAAATTAAAGAACATAATTACAAACAAGAGATTCCAAGAAATGTGCAAATATCAAGATGATAATATTGTATTAGGAGTTCAAATAAAATGCACAAAAGAATGACTACAAGAATCATAATACATGAATGAAAATACAAGCTAGGTAGTAATTTTATATAGAATGAGGGGATGGAGATTAAAAATCCAACCAAAAGGGAGTGATCACCAATATTAAATAAAGTGATCAAAATAGTAAATGTTCCTTCCTTTTAGTATGGTGACACCTCAACACCTTATCTCCTAGTTAGTAATTAACTAAACTCATTTTATTAGCCTAAGAAATCTTGATAAAAGTGTAGGAAAAATCTAGGACTAAGGGAAAATAAATTAACCCACTAGGAAAATAAAAACCTACATTAACACCCCACATTCAACATAGCTTAGGTGGGTGAAAAGATGATGATTGGTCCTGACAGATGAGGCCATGTTAGGTACCCATGTACATAGAAAATGACCCCCAAAGAAGAAGAATCCCCCTCTCACAAAAATTAAGTAAACGTCCCCAAAATAGAGAGAGAAAATAACTGTGAGGACCAAGAAGCCCCCCAAAAATGTGTAACCAATGGTAGATGCTCAAAAATTGATGTAGAAGATAGTCCAAAATTGTCGAACAAAATTCCTCCTCTTATGAAGAAACAAAACCAAATGTCTATGCATGATTTCTTCCCATTCCTAAAAGGAAAATGTAGGAAGAAATCTCAAAATGTATTTAAAGTATTTGAAATCTACTCATGTGTCCTTGTTGATGTTGAAAATTGCCACTATTAAGTCAGGTGTTCCAAGCCACATTGATGAAGATGAAAATCCACAATCTACTGGAAATAAATGTAAAATACAATCCATAGATAAATATATCTCCTCTAAATTCAAAGATGTCTCTCAAATGTTTCTCAAAAGTCTATGCACTCATGTCAAACTGTGATGAGTGATCATGTGGAAAAAGAACAAGAGGGTCTGAATATTCCCTCACAACAACTATAAAAGAATCAAATCCATCAAAGAGAAGATGAATTCAATCAACAATGTCTCCATAAAAAATTATAAAATATATATGAAGAGATCATCCCACAAAGTTGAATCTAAAATACAATGTATGTCTTGTTATTTAAAGAATCATTGGACACTTTCAAAGAAGTAACATTAAACTTTGAAGTAGAAAAAAATGTAAGGAAAAAGTATTTTTCATCAAAGAGAAGACATATGTCCTCAATAGTGTCATCTAAATCCAAAAAAAGGGATTTTACAGAAAAACAAGAGTTGTTCGGTAGAATATGTTCAATGAATTGAATCCAAAAGACATGAATGACCTTGCTACAAAGAATAAGGGGAAGCTCTCAAAGAAGCATCTCTAAAATTTAAATTGCAACAAGTATTGTAGATGAGGCATCAATGTAGGTTAACTATATAAATTAATCATCTGAAGAGGATGTGTCCACATAATATGAGGTAACATAAGTCTCATTATTATTCATAAGATCCTATTCATCCAAGGAAATATCACTTTCAAATGAAGATCCAAAGTCTCCATACAATTATTAGATGATGGTCCAAGCAATGAAAGGGTTGAAGCAAGAGCATCTACCAAACATGACAATTCATCAGGGTACATTAGACCCAAACTCAACTAAGAAGATCAAATTGAACAAGCATCTTTGATTCACTAATCTTTTCATCAAAAACTCATACAATTTCACTTGAAACTTCAATTCTTCAAAGCCACAAAAAATCACAACTTGTCTCTACATCCTTATCAGACTCAAATACAGATTCACCTTCACCAAATTGACTAAACTTAATACAAAAAACCTGATCAAAGGCACTGATCAAACCAATACTTCAAAATTCACTAATACACTCAATACAATTCTCTTCCCAAGGAAAAATATCATCAAATCACTCCTTCTTACTTTCTAACTTTCACTAGACATCCAAATCACAGTAAACATCATCATTTTAACAAAAAAAACCAAGAACTTACTCACCTAACATTGTTCTAACATAATCTTTGATCTTTCTGCAGTCAAAGCATCATCCTTCCATATTGAATCACCTTGCTAAATCACCAAAGTAACAAATTTTTCCTTCTAACCTTTGTTCAAGCATTTAGACAATGTGAATATCATTATCTTGAAAAAATCAACACTAAACCACAGCATCATAACTTTGTTTCATCAGATAAACAAATTCATGCACCCAAAGACCTAAAATCTAGTAGGTCAGCAACCCTTGAAATGGGTGATACCCTTTTCATTTCCTTTGCATATTTGCAAGCCCAATACATATCTAAGAACCCATTTCAATCTACTTTAACATATCACAAGCTTAAACACTGTTATTTTGAAAAAAATAATAGAAATATGACTATACTGTTGCTCAAATACACCAAATTAGGTCAATTTTCCAAAGTGACCATCCTCATTTCAACTCCAAACCACTATAAAACTTTAAATAGAATCAATTCATGTTTCAAAACTCAGGATTCAACCACTTTCAGCAGGAGTTAGGCTCAAATATATGTTGATCAATCAAACCCTTAATTATAGGCTTTTCCAACACAAGAAAATGAGGGTTTACTGAAATTGCCCTTTACCAACCTCATACCTTCATTCCAAGGCTCCAACTATCTTCTATTTGGTCTTCCCAAACTTTTGAAACCATCTCTCAACTGTTTTATAAGCTTCTACAACAGATTTCATTATGGAGCCATTCATTTTGCTTGGAAACTTTGTTTCTCTATTAGGACAGCAACATAACTTCATTTTCCTATCTTCCCTGTTCCAACACACACATAAGACACTTAAAACATACTAAAAACTCTCTAAAGTATCCATCCCACCAATCTTCTAATCCTACATTGGTGGGATGGTGATTTCTATACTCACAAGACCTTCAAAACCCTTGATTGGGTTATCAAATCAGTTTTATTAAATGGATTAAATCAAACCCATAACACAACTAAAACCTCACAAAATCAACTTTTATTGATGGCTCACACATTACTTTATTGAATCTAAACAAGATCACAATCTAAGAGCTACTATACAGTTAGTACAGGACTGGTTAAGAGAATAAAAAATACAGAAAATTGGAAAACGAGGAACTTTATTATCAAAGTTTGATTCAAGAATATAAAGTTCTGCCGTTCCTCGCCAATACAATTTTTTTATATAGTTTTTACATCCATTAAGGAAACTTCCTCCATCTAACTAACTACTTTCCCCAACGAGGTGTCTCTTCGTCTTCCTTTAGCATTTTTTCAATTTCTTGCCTTTTCTCACTTTTACATCTTTGACATTTTGACCTCCTAGAACCTATTTGAGACTCAATTACAATTGAATAGGCCTTATCATGACCTTCTACAATGTTTTTTGACTTGGAATTCATTTTTTTCCAATTTTTACAAATTTTCCAATTAAAGGCATCATGTGAGCAAGGTGTTCTTGCACCATACAACCAACCAACAAAAAATTTCCAAGTCCCTTGGAAACACATTGTATCAACTTTGCTTGTACCTGCAAAACAAATTCAAATATGCCTTGGACTGCTTCTTCTTCTTTACTCTCTGAATCTTGTCTTTGCCTTCAACTCTGTCTTCATCACTATCTTCACTTTGTCTTTTCTATCTAACTTCATCTTTTCCTTCTCTTTCCTCTTTCCTTTCTCTTTTTTTCATTAGGTTCACAATCACTTTTCTCCCTCAAAAGGACACAGGACTGCCCTTTCACCACTCTCAAATTTACATCAACTTTTCCTCAACCAAGTACACAGGACTATCCTTGCAAACTTTCCTCTTTCTTTCACAATTCATTGTTGACCTTCTCTAACGAACTTGTCATCATCTTCTCATCTACTCCCATCAGTGGAGTACTCTTCAGACTACAAACTCAAGTGCTTCTTTGGACAGGTATCCATCCCTTTCTTACTACCTCACAACACAACTCAGTAAACCAAGCAAGTTCCTCCTTGCTTCCAACTTCTCTCAACTTTTTTTTCCCTTTTCTTGGTGGGTGATCCCATAATAGTGGTTTACAATTTTTGGCCAAACTGGACACTGAAATTATTATTTTTAACTAAATCTTCACATTCGGGCACCTATAGCGGCTAAACTATGAGGAATTTGAAGATGGTGCAAACTAGAGTCTCATCAAATTTTGTTTGTAGATTCTAAAAATATTTTTTCAAAATTTTGGAATCAAATTACCTTTTTTCCATCTCCCACTTAAAATATTCTTTCAAAACAACATTTTAAAAGTGACGACACCGTATAACACAACTTTTTTTCCATGAAGGATAAAATTTAATTATTCAAATTTAGATTTGTAACTCATATCTATGCTTCCACTTACATAGTTTTATTGAATATTTTTTCAATCAAGTTTCAAAGTCAAACTAATTACAACGAATAACGCGACCAGATAACGCTGTAGCTTTTTTTGTATATGTCAAAATTTTATTTTATTTTATTTGTTGGATCAAGGACTTCAATAATGTGCACCTATATTTTCAAATTTTTTGATAATCTTCTATTTTTCCACATGTGAAGAACAAAGAAATCATTTTCGAGGAAAAACCTATGTTTAATAAAACTTAAAACAAATACATAACAAAACCAAAACATATTAAAATTATATTCATTGGATAGCTTGTTCTGAGGAATGCCATAATCATTTGAAATAAATTTTAAATGAATTCATTTAATCCCCCAAAATCTAAATCAAAAGTGATTTTTTATCAGCATTTTGATAGGTGTAAAGGAGACGCATTTATAGGTATGGTTTAAAACTAGTGAGGTTCTATCCAAGGGGGTTTGATCTAAGGTGATTTGATCAAACCCTCTTCATTTGGAATCCTTAAAATGGAACTTTTTAAGGCTTAAATCATTATATTTTCTAAAAATATGTGATTTCAGCTAAAAAAATTTCCTCTCAGGAATTGTAAACCACTATTATGACAGCACCGTGGTAGAAACCAGGTTATGTTCTCAACCTACACAAATTCACAACTTCTCTCTGCAGCTTAGATGGATCAAGCACCTGCGACCAAACTCAACAACTCAACATAAACAACAAATTAACCAACTTATCAAAATCAACTAGCTTTGATACCAATTGATGCAAGAGCATCTACCAAACACAACAATTCATCAGGGTACATTAGACCCAAACTCAACAAATAAGATCAAATTGAACAAGCATCTTTGATTCACTAATATTTTCACCAAAAACTCATACAATTTCACTTGAAACTTCAATTCTTCAAAGCCACAAAACATCACAACTTGGCTCTACATCTTTATCAGACTCAAATATAAATTCACCTTCATCAAATTGACTAAACTTAACACAAAAAAATTGATCAAAGGCAATAATCCAACCAATACTTCAACATTCACTAATACACTCCTCAATACAATTCTCTTCCCAAGGAAAAATATCATCAAATCATTCCTTCTTACTTTCTAATTGTCACCAAACATCCAAATCATAGTAAACATCATCATTTTAACAAAAAAAACCAAGAACTTACTCAAATAACACTGTTCTAACAGAATCTTTGATCTTTTTGCAGTCAAAGCATCATCCTTGCATATTGAATCACCTTGCTAAATCACCAAAGTAACAAATTATGCCTTCTAACCTTTGTTCAAGCATTTAGACAATTTGAATATCATTATCTTGACAAAATCAACACTAAACCACAACATCATAACTTTGCTTCATCAGATAAACAAATTCATGCACCCAAAGAACTAAATTCTAGTAGTTCAACAAACCCTTGAAACGGGTGATACACTTTTCATTCCCTTTGCATCTCTGCAAGCCCAATACATATCTGAGAACCCATTTCAATATAGTTTAACACATCACAAGCTTAAACATTTTTATTTTGAAAATAATAATAGAAACATGATTGTACCGCTGCTTAAATACACCAAATTGGGTCAATTTTCAAAAGTGACCACCCTCATTTCAACTCCAAACCACTAAAAAACTTTAAATAGACTCAATTCATGTTTCAAAACTTAGGATTCAACCATTTTTAGGAGTAGTTAGGCTCAAATATATGTTGATCCATCAAACCCTTAATTATAGGCTTTTCCAACACAAGAAAATGAGGGTTTATCGAAATTACCCTTTACCAACCTCATACCTTCATGCCAAGGCTCTAACCATCTTCTATTTTGTCTGCCCAAATTGTTGAAACCATCTCTCAACCATTTTATAAGCTTCTACAACAAATTTCATTATGGAGCCATTCATTTTTCTTGGAAAATTTTGTTTCTCTATCAGGACAACATAACTTCATTTTCTTGTCTTCCCTATTCCAACACACACATAAGACACTTAAAACATACTAAAAACTATCTAAACTATCCATCCCACCAATCTTCTAATCCTACATTGGTGGGATGGTGATTATATACTCACAGGACCCTCAAAACCCTTGACTGGCTTATCAAATTAGTTTTATTAAATGGATTAAACCAGACCCCTAACACAACTAAAACCTCACAAAATCAACTTATATTGATGGTTCATACATTACTTTATTGAATCTAAACAAGATCACAATCTAAGAACTACTATACAGTTCATACATGACTGGTAAAGAGAATAAAAAATTAAAAAAATTGGAAAACAGGGAACTTTATTATCAAAGTTTGATTCAAGAATACAAAGTTCTTCCTTTCCTCACCAATACAATTCTTTTATATATTTTTTACATCCATTAAGGAAATTTCCTTTTCAGTTCCATCTGACTAACTACTTTCCCCAATGAGGTGTCACTTCATTTTCCTTTAGCATTTTTTCAATTTCTTTCCTTTTCTCACTTTTACATATTTGAAATTTTGACCTCCTAGAATCTATTTGAGACTCAATTACAATTTAATAGGCCTTATCTTGACCTTCTACAATGTTTTTTCACTTGGAAATTCAAAATTTTCCAATTTTTACAAATTTTCCAATTAAAGGCAACATTTGAGGAAGGTGCTCCTGCACCAAGGGCCCACTCAGTTTTCTCTATGTAATGTAGAGTATCCTTAGAAATAGTAAGACATATTAGTCCATATACCATGTCATTATTGTTAAACCACATATTTTTTGTTTATAGTCACTTGGCTTAGGAATGAGTCTTTAAGAAGATAGGGAAATAGATCTTTCTTGAGGTAGTGATTCTTTATCCCTTGTTTCTAGGAAAAATAGTTCTTTGAAGTTATCCCTACAATAGATTTATGTCAAAAGACATGATGAACCCTCCCAAAAATGGAACTTTATCTCAGTTTGTGATTATAAAATGCTTGTATAATACCCCTAAGAATGATATATAAAAGGGCACTTTATAAGTTGAATGCAAAAGATACACCAAGAGACACCCCCCTTTCCACTAGTCTCAAAAATCACCCCCCTAGAGATTACAATGTGGCACTTTATTATTAGTGTGATTACATTGTTGTTCTCAAGGCTTATAGCTCAGATTCAACAAGTATTGCTTTCTTTTCATAAATAAACACACATAGAGTGAGTATTATAGTTGAGATTAAGTTCGAGAGAAAGAGTAGGATCATTAGATGAAATAAAAATTTGCGAAAGTATGCATTTTCATTAATAAAATAAAGTAAATAATGATCATGATACGAAGTCATATGAGAGTATATGCTAATATATTCAACTAGAGCTACTTCATTAGAGAAGACATCTAGGGATAGTGTATGTAAGTTAGAAGTTTGTGTGATTAGATTAGGATGTATTAATGATAAAGAAGATGTATAAATCATGGCTATAGTAACAATGTGTTGATATGAAAGTCTAGAAGGGCAAGGATTTCAATAACCGAGACCTATAGTAGAGATATATGGTGTAGGAAATAAAGGGATTTTTATGCCTTATTCCTTATGGAAAAAGTCATTACCTTTGCATTAACTCTTTGATAATAACTTAAAACCTATGCTATAATGAGATTCAAAATCTAAGAAAGGAGGAGGGAACCCATCAATGGCATATTCAATATACATTGTGTAATCATATGATTAAGAAAAATATGATGGGTTATTATTACAATGATTAAGAGGTTGTGACTTAGAAGGTTAAAAATGTATGCCAAGGATGTCAAATTGAGAGACATTAACCTTACAATCTATTAGAAAAGGATTGAATTCTAAGAATCCCCAATTATCACTAAGACATGTATTAGAAGGAGAAGAATCAATAGGAACCTCATCATTTAAAATAGGTTAAGATGGAGTAATATATTTTGGTAAATAAGAAGGAATAAGATTCTGAAGAGTAGATTGTGTAGAAAGAATCCTTTCATGACTTGATTCAACATGTTGATGTTGAATGCACAAGACAACACAATGTCATCAACACCTTTGTAGTCTAATTGAAGAATTGTAGTCATATTCTACTCATTGCATCCAACAGACTAACACATGAAAGCTTGTACTGCACTTCTCAAATTCACACTCTAACACTTTGTAATTTGCATCATTCGTATCTCTCACATATATCTTAACAGCCCTCAACAACTTAACACTTAATATATCATCCTTAACCTTGAAACCTTTCTCCAAGGTCGGCTATGCACAACAATCGTGCAAATTAAAACTAGGTCGAGACCAAAACACTTTTGTGGTGGATAGAAGTGAAAGTGGACCACATCACACCTTATTTGGGACCCAAACCTATAACACCACACAACCACATGCTTTTATAAACAATATTTATTTATCACAAGTAGTGTAAACACTAGGTTGGTCGTTACCCATGCAAACACCATTAAACTTTTAAGTACACACTTCCTCAAACCTAAGGATGACTTGTGAATCACACAACATGCTTGAACATGATCTAGAATATTCCTCAAACACTCTAAAATCCAACAAACTCCTTTGCAAAAACTTCTACTTGAAAAATGTACACACTAGTACACTCAGGCAACTCTATAATACACTATTACTTGAGAAATTGACTTCCAAAGCATCAGGCCTCAAACCACCTTGACTGAACAAAGATACCAACACTATCAACACTTCCTTAGATCCGCTAGACCTTAAACACAACTGCAGAGAAATGCGGAGCAAATACATTTCTCCTAGACACCTCTACAATGCATAGTTCACACACAGGTGAACATAACGTCTTCTATACAATGATCCAGCACACCAACTTCTAGATATAACACCTCTGAACACCTGTGATCAACATATTTGAATTGCATAGGTAGATCTTCAACCTAGAAGAAATGTGGAGCAACACAAGAGCACAACTCTGTAACCCAAAACACCATTGCAACACAATGATGCCTATAGATTGGAAACAAATTTTATCAAAACTTTTGATTGGAGAGGTTTGTTGGAGAAAAATAAAAGCTATCAACATAGATGCAATTCAACAAGTCTAAACTATATGTGTTAATGCTAGAACTATTTTTTATGAGGGTACATTTAATACCATTATAGATAATCCCAATGATGATAAGAAGAGGCTCTCTTTTTGTTGAACCTCAAGAGAAATTATGTCATGTTATTGAAAATGATATCATATGTTTTTATGTTTTTATGTTTTTATGTAGACATAATTGAGTACATCAGCTACTTCATTAGGCTTAATAGAAGGTTGCATAGGAGCTTGCCAAGAATTATTAAGCATTTATTTGGGTCTCTTAACCTCCATAGGTAACCAAGATGTAGAAAAATATAAATTAGTGTGTGCACTTTTATAGTAAGTGTATCTAGGAAGGTAAGAGTACTAAAAAATAAAATAAATATATGTGTTTACTACGAGAATAAACACCCTAGTGTGTATAAATGTAAATAAGATAAAAGGAGGCGAGGAATCATCTATTTCCAAGAATATATGAAGAAATTTTCTTAGAGAATACAAACAACAATGTAAACAAAAACAAGATAGTATTGAATGATATTAGCAACTTAAAATTTAGAAAATGGAGAGGATCTTCAGGATTTTGAAGATGCCCTCAAAATAACAATAGCCTCAACTCTTCCAAGAGCACAAGAAAATGAAACATTTTGAGGCAACATCAATCGAGAAAATAACTAGCAATAATCAACCAAAGAGAGAGCATTTATATCTTAGAATGAAATTTTAAATATTTTTGCATAAAAGGGGGAGTGAAATCTCAATAGTCACATTCAAACACATGAGGCATTTTTACCACTAGTTACAATAGGTAACTAAGAAAAAAAAATGTTTATTTTAAAAAAAAATTGGGATGCTAGAATGTTTTGTGGATATTTTGGAAAAAATCACTAAAAATTAAATATGTAATCCTAAGTTAGCAAGTAGAATATGAATGTGATGTAGAAATTTGAAAATTTAGTGAGGGAAACATAGCTAAGGCAAGGGCTAAGCGATCCCTAAAATATGTTAGGGTAATGAATGGCAAAACATGTTCAAAATGTAGCATGAAATTATGAGGGTACATGTTTTTTTACATTACACTAACATATTGATATTTTGGTTAAACATAATTACATGTGAACTTGAATCCACCTAGATCATTTATAGAATTGAATGAAATCACATATCATATTTGTCGTTATTAAAAAATATTTTTTATTTTATCAAGAATCTATATATAAATAGAATTCAATAGCTTATAACCCTAGTATGAGAGGACTACAACGAACCTTGTTCTTTTTCTTGCAACCCTCAATTCTAAGGGGAAATATAATGCCTAAACTTGGGGATCAAAGGTTTAAGAAAAATATTTGGTCTTTAATCAAACTAAGGACAAGAAAAAGCCAATTAACAAGGTTGGACTGAACCTTTTGCACTTTGTGCTCCATGTGACACGCGAGGGAAATCTTATCATTGGTATTCAATAATTATTAAATATTCATCAAAAAATATTACATGAAATTCACATTGACACAATTTAATAGAATGAAAATACTTTCATGAATTCATTATTGCGCTAGTTTCATGTCACACTGCAACTACAGACCCCTTAAAAGTGGAGAATGAAAATATTCACAAACCTATGAATAAAGAATGTTATGGATTTCAACAAACTCAAGCATGAAACCTTATATTTTAGATAACGTTGTGAGCTGATAATTTACGTAAACTATATTCATCTCTGTAAATGTAATCAAATTTGTAACATAAAGGGATCCTACGACTGAGAACAAACTAAGGCCAGAGATTCTAAGTGATAAAATTCTGAGACAAATTACGATTTTCTGAATACTTCTCTTAATGCAGAATGTACTAGATGCAGAACATTAATAAATTTTGATGATATGCATATTAAGAATGGACTCATTATTTGTATTAGGGAGACCCGCCTCCAAGGGACACGTCTCTTGAGAGGACGTGTCTCCACACTTGGAGACACGTCCGCTCAAGGAACTTGTTTCTTTGAGCGAGCGGGTGCCATATCCAAAGGGACACACCTCTTGAGAGGATGTGTCTCCACACTTGGAGACATGTCCGCTCAAGGGACGTGTTCCTTTCAGCGCGCGGGTTCCTGTAGCCAAAGACCATTCAAGATTAAACAGAGTTTAACAAATACGTGCCTTCACACATGGCGTCTAAGAATACAGAGCTTTATTCAAAGCATATTTTTGATCATCTTATTTGAATTTGATTTTATACATGCATTATAAAATCGATTACTGATTTCCAGAAATATTAAGAGCAATAGATCTAATATAAACAATGATGATGCTTATAGCAATCATTGTTTATATCAGACCTAAGCTATCATACATCAACACTCCCTCTTAGCTTAGGGAAGATATTTCAAATCAAATAAGTGAAGATATCACCTTCACACGTGATATCGAAGATATGTTTTCTCAAAGTTGTCAAGTCACATGACATTCTTCATAACACATCTTCATTATGGTATGTGCACTAACATCAAGTCACATGATGTCTACCATAATTCATGGCATATCCACGGATATAAATATCCACCATGATTATCTCTTAAGGATCACAATGATCTACAAATGATATCAAGTCCCATGATATCAACCAAAGTGTCCAAGAGATACTATCATGACATATCCATAGATATCAAGTCACATGATATCTATCATGATAGTTTATCATTGTAGAGTCGTCACTTTACAATGTCAAATACAAGTGTTCATTAATAGAAAGATCGTCACCTTTCAATAATGTAGACAGGGGGAGTAGGCCCATAAAGTCATGGAGTCACACACATGACAAAAGAGTTTACACATTTAAAAATCTTTATATATTAGTATAATTTGATAAACAATTTGAATTTCAAACATAAATAACAAATTACATTTCAACCATACCAAGTTTCTTCCTGAAGTGCTCTACCTTGATTCGGGAGAGAGGCTTGGTGAGAATGTTTGCAGTTTGATCATTTGTACTAATATACTCCAACTGAATTGCTTTCCTTTCCACCATATCTCTTACATAATGATAGGGGGATCTCAATGTGCTTAGATCAAAGAGTCCCACAAGCAATTTACGAAGCCAAATTGCTTCTCTTGCTCCCATTGAGGCTGCAATGTATTTGGCTTCTGTTGAGCTCTGTGCAACTGAAGATTGTTTTCTGCAAATCCAGTAGATCATAGCTAATCCTAAACTGAAGCAACATCCTGATGTGATTTTTCGATCGGTTACACTTCCAGCCCAATCTGAATCAGAGTACCCATGTAGATCTAGTTGATCATTCTTGTAAAGAAGACCATATCCAATAGTGCCTTGAAGATATCTCAAAATATGTTTCACAGCCATTAAGTGAATTTCCTTTGGCTCACAGATGAACTGGCTAAGAACATTCACTGCATAGAAAATATCAGTTCTGGTGTTAACCAGATACATCAAGGATCCAATCATTTGTCTATAAAGGGTTGGATCTGCACACTTGGATTCTACTACTGCTTCTTTCAATTTGTGAAGGTTGGTTTCCATAGGTGTAGATATCGGTCTACAATCCAACATTCCAAATCTTTTCAGAATATCAATAGTATACTTCCCTTGGTTTAGTATAATGCCCTGTGATTTCTGCCATACTTCTAAACCTAAGTCTAGTGTAGAATGCCTAAGTCTTTCATGTCAAATTCAGAAATTAGATCCTGCTCCCCTTGAGCAATGAGGTGATCTTCTCCTGTTATTAGCAGGTCATCAACATATAAAATAATTATTAGCATATCACCTTTGATTACCTTGAAGTATAGATTGGAGTTGGCCTCATTCTTGGAAAATCCTAATCCCAAGAGATAGTTGTCAATTCTTTCATAGCAGACCCTGGGAGCCTGTTTAAGTCCATAAAGAGCTTTCTTTAGTCTGCATACATGTGAGTCAGGTTTATGTATCACAAAACCTTCAGGCTGTTCCAGATAGACTTCCTCTTCAATGGTTCCATTCAGGAAGGTAGTTTTCACATCCATTTGATGGATCTTCCAGCCTTTAGCTGCTGCAATGGCTAACACTGCTCTCACTGATGTGTAACGGGCAACAGGTACAAATGTTTCTTCATAATCAATGCCTTCCTTTTGAGAAAAACCTCTTGCCACAAAACGTGCTTTATGTTTTTCTATACTGCCATCAGCAACATGCTTGATTTTGAAGAGCCATTTGGAAGAGACAACAGATTTCCCTTTTGGTCTAGGCACTACATCACATACATCATTCTTTAGAATGGATTGATATTCCTCCGTCATTGCATCTTTCCATGCTTGATGTCTGAAGGCTTCTGAAACACTGACAGGTTCGGAGTTTATGATATCGTTCATGAGAGCAACATAGCTAGAGAAACGTTTGGGTCTTTTACTCTCCCTAAACATTCCTTTGGGTGCTGCATGATTCTCTACTTCTTTGATCATCTTCTTGGCCCAAAGTGGTCTCTTTTTGCCATTGACATCTGTATTCTCATTTGAAGTAGAAGGAAGTTCAGGTGACATTTCCTCAGGATGCTCCCTCTGAATCTCAGGAGCAGGTTCCATTTCAGGTATTCTAGGGGAATAGGTTTCAGTCTCACTAGAACTTCTTGCCCTCTTGAATGTGATGTCTTCTTCAAAGATGACATCTCTGCTCAATTCAATTTGATCTTGACTGGGTATGAATATCCTAAAGGCTTTGGAGGTTTCACTATATCCCATAAATATCCCTTTCTTTCCGGAAGGTTCAATTTTGAATCTCTTCTCCTTGGGCACATGAATATAGACGGGACAACCAAAAATCCTAAAGTGACTAATGTCAGGTTTTATGCCAGTGAAGGCTTCTTCAGGAGTTTTGATGTCAAGATGAGAATGAGGACATCTATTTTGGGTGAAGACAGCAGTTCTAGAGGCTTCAGCCCAGAAGGAGGTTTCAATGTTTTGATCAAGCAACATTGCTTTGGCAGCTTCTACAATGGTTCTATTTTTTTCTTTCAGCGACCCCATTTTGTTGAGGGTTGTAAGCCACTGTGAACTCCCTCTTAATTCCAGCACTCATGCAGAATTCCTTAAAAACTTCAGAGGCATATTCTTTCCCATTATCCATCCTTAAGGTTTTTATTTTCTTCCCAGAGAAGTTTTCTGTAAGTGCTTTGAACTCTTTGAACCTTTTGAGGATTTCTATTGACTCTTTACACTTAAGGAAATAGATCCAGGTTTTCCTAGAGAAGTCATCTATGAATATGACATAGTAAAGAAATCCTGCTTTAGAAGGTACAGACATGGGTCCACATAAGTCAGAATGAACCAGATCTAACACATTTAGAGTTTTGCTCAAACTAGTGGGAAAGGATCCCTTTGAATTCTTTCCTAAGGAACAACCTTTACAATTTCCTTCATGAGATGATTTTAACTTAGATAATCCTGTTACAAGTTTTTCCATAGAAGGTAGGGCACGGAAATGAAGGTGTCCTAATCTTCTATGCCAAATTTCATTTGAATCAAAGGTGTCAAGGGTAAGGGCTTGATTGACTTCAGTGCAAAGTTTGTAAAAGTACCCTTGTCTCACACCTATGATTTGGGCTTTCTTGATTGTTGAGTTCTTAGGCCATGCTAGAACTTTCCCATCCATGAAAGTAACTCTATAACCATTGTCTTCAAGTGTAGAGATGGATATGAGATTCCTCTTTATACTAGGTACAAATAAGACTCCAGTGAGTTGAAGGGAGAGACCGGATTTCAATGTGATGGAACAAGTTCCAACCCCTCTTACTTGATGTGTAGAGTCATCCCCAATTGTTACATCTTCATCAGACTCTTCAGACATAGTGTTTAAGTTTTCTCTAAACCCTGTGATGTGCCTCAAAGAACCACTATCAATTACCCAGTTGTTGAAATTGTTAGATACTTGACTAGATAATGTTGAATAGAACACAAAGTTCTCACATGATCTGAATTTGTCTTTCCTACTTTGGCAAAGGATGCTTGTTTCTTTGATCTATCAGGGCATTTCATTGCATAGTGGCCATATTGATCACACCTAAAGCATTGCACTTGAGAAATGTCTTTCTTCTTAGAAGATCCCTTTCCATTGGAATTTCTCTTTCTTTTAAAAAATCCTTTCTTGTAGGAGTTTTTCTTATTCCTTTTATTAGACGATGTGTTGAGTGCATGAATATCTTCATCTACGTTTTTCTGTTTGTTTTCTTTTGAGGAGAGTCTTGTTTCTTCTTGAAGGTAGTCAGTGCTTAGCCTGTCAAACTTAGGGAGTTTGGATCTTGCACTTATTCCTTGAACAAATGACTCTCATGAGTTTGGTAGGCCTCCTAGTGCAATTAGAGTTAATTCTTTGCTATCAATTTGATATCCAATTGTGGATAATTTATCTCTCAGTTCAATAATCCTCATGAAGTATGCATTAATGGACTCTCCTTTGATTATTTGAGCATTTTTGATTTGCCTTTTTAAAGCAAGAGTCCTGCAAGTGTTGTTGATCTCATAAGTTTTCTCAAGAGATTTGAACATATGGTATGCGGTTTCATGTTTTGCTAGGATGGGCACTATATGATCCCTAACTACATCTACTAGGATTTTCATGGCCTTTTCATTGTTTTCTGTCCATTGAGTTTTCTCAGATTCAAACTTTGTTTCCTCCAAGTTTTCTTTCACAAGAGAATCTAGCTTGTTCTCTCTAAGGATCATCATGATTCTAAATTTCCATGATGTGAAATTGTCTGCTCCTGCAAGGCGATCTTCAAATCTGATCACACTTGACATTATGAAGAATGTGAAGTAAATTCGATTATGAAAATACAAATTTTCTTGAGCAGATTGGTATTTAGATTTGATTAGGATACACACAACGTGGCTCTGATACCATGTAAATGTAATCAAATCTGTAACATAAAGGGATCCTAGGACTGAGAACAAACTAAGGCCAGAGATTCTAAGTGATAAAATTCTTAGACAAATTACGATTTTCTAAATACTTCTCTTAATGCAGAATGTACTGGATGCAGAACATTAATAAATTTCGTTGATCTGCATATTAAGAATGGACTCATTATTTGTATTAGGGAGACCCGCCTCCAAGGGACACCTCTCTTGAGAGGACGTGTCTCCACACTTGGAGACACGTCCGCTCAAGGGACGTGTTTCTTTGAGTGAGCGGGTGCCATATCCAAAGGGACACGCCTCTTGAGAGGACGTGTCTCCACACTTGGAGACACGTTCGCTCAAGGGACGTGTTCCTTTCAGCGCGCGGGTTCCTGTAGCCGAAGACCATTCAAGATTAAACAGAGTTTAACAAATGTGTGCCTTCACACATGGCTTCTAAGAATACAAAGCTTTATTCAAAGCGTATTTTTTATCATCATCTTATTTGAATTCGATTTTATACATGCATTATAAAATCAATTACTGATTTCTAGAAATATTAAGAGCAATAGATCTAATATAAACAATGATGATGCTTATAGCAATCATTGTTTATATCATACCTAAGCTATCATACATCAACAATCTCAAATACATAGAGGAGTATAAATGAACAAATCTCAAGCATGACCCATGCATTCCTTAAGCTCCATGAAGACTAAGAAACCCTAATATATTAAACTAAAAAGAAATTTCCATTAAGATTTATAAATTTGTTTGAACCATTATGGGAATATAAATTGCACAAGACTAACTGATGCCTAAGCATGGGCTATAGAGTCATGTGTTTTGCATCTTATATCACACTGTAAAACATGTCTTGATGATCTTTTATTGTATTACAACACGATGCTAATATGATCTCTAAAGCCTATAGTACAATCATTCTTAATAATCCATATGATAACATAGCATCCCCACTATTTCCATGAGATAACTTAATCTATCCCTTGGACATGAGGCAATAGTGAAAATAGTTCCCCACAAAAAATGTGCAAGAAGAAAGCAATAATCCTTAATTATTCCCATTCAAAGAACATTAAACTTCATCTTGGAGACATCTTGATGCAATACAAAGGAATAAAACAGCTCAACTCACTTTGTTCTTGACAACAAATTAATTTACCAAACTAAATTTTTCACTGAGACAAACAACTTCCAATGCAATTCTATTTTTCAAGGCACTTTTCCTTTAGAAATCCTTGATTCAAAGCACTCCAACTGAGACATAAGACTCAAACCACTTATTGGTTCACAAAACATCTTTAGGAAACATCAAATAGATGGAATCAAACTCTTTTCTCAACACAAACTCTTAACCATGTGCATTTACAAAAGGTGACTTGTCCAAACAACAATTAGGCCTTTTAGGCCACATCAACAGTTCAATATCAATTACCCAAGTTCAAATATTTCTACCAATACCTCAATCAAGTGTGATTATATCTACTCAAACATAACATACCTTCTCCCATCTTGTATTCATGATATTTTAACAAACTCTTAGTTTGAACCTTCATTTTAGTCTTTAAAACAGGGCTATCATTAGACTGGTATGCAAGAATCAACCTTCAAATGATCACAAAACCTTTTAAGCTTCTCTAGCTCCATCAAGAAAAGGCTTACATTACTCTACTACAACCTTTATAATCACATTCATCAAGTATAACATCATCAAAACATAAAAATAATCAATGTTCACTATCAAATTCAGACTATCATAATAGGACAGTAACAAATAGGATTCCAAAAACTTGTAAAATCTCCAACCCAATTTTTGTAATGGATTCTTAACACACCTAAACACCTTAAAAAAATAATATCATTCAGGAAGGATTCAAAAACCATAGAAAAAATTCACAAAAACTTCACTGAACACCATTCTTTTACTAGTTCGTTACATGTTTTCAAACCTAGGCTTATTGGATTTGTTATCCCCCAAAATAGATACTTTGTCCCAAGGATTCAAACATTTTTTATTTGACTTGTACAAGCTCAAAATTCTATTAGATATCCATTCCCATAAGCATTTATACAAACCCTAGGTGCAATCCCTTTTGTGAACTCTATTTGACAGACTATGTACAGATTTCTAGTCCTAAATCTCAATTCTTCACCTTCTTAACTTTATATCTTTTCCCAAAATCATTAGAATGTGAAATAATATCCAAATAAGAATCCAATCACCAAAAAACTAGGAGATATCACCATGTACAAAGATGAGAAACACAATTTTAGAGATCTTTGTTCACCCTAATGAGGGTTTTGACAATTTTCACAAAAATTGCTATAACTATCTCAAAAATGAATCAAATTGCATGAAACAAGAGTTAAATGGAAGGTGATTGACCACTCATTCACTTACAATCAATTTGGCATAGATTCCTTCCCATACAGGGCTGTACACATCAAGGAAATAGTGAATTTTTTAAGAAAATATGCAGAAATAAGTGTCTTTATTCATTCATGATCAGATACTCAATCACCCACGAGTTGCAAATGTATACAAAATCCTTTTTAAAGGCATCCAAACTGACTTTACACCTTCCAACTAATTACTAACTACCTATCCATGCCTAAAAGCAAAATGACCTTCCATATTCCATGTGTTGCATTATGCAACTTTACCATTTTTTGCAATTTTATACATTTATGTTGACAACCTTTGCATTTTGTTGCAAAATTGGACCTAATACACATCAAATGACCTCTAAATGACTTCACTAAATGGAAATGACTCTTCTAACCTTTTTACAAGGTAAAGACATCAAAAATTGCATCAGATTACAAGTTTTCTTCAATGAAGCATGAGGTGGTCATGGTGCTCCTACACCACATCTACAAAACAATATGTTATTCATATAGTCACAATGCAAGATACAACAACACTATGATGTGATGACCTGCAAACACATACCTTCACTTAACATATACATCCTTCACCTTCTTGTACTCCTTCCCTCTTTTTCAGAACTTCTAGAACATAACCCTTTCCAAATGAATGAAAATTGCACTTTATGGAAAAGAGGGAAAACCCATATTACATCACAAAATGACACTTGGCACATGTTGAACCCTCAAATTTGCAACAAATTGGCATTTGGAATATGCCATTTCACAATTATATTTATTTTACCTCAAGGATTTTGTCTTTAACTAAACTTTGCTTTCCTATTTTACTAGCATTTAATTCTCGTGTAAAATAATTACTTGCAAGTAAAAACATTTTTATTGTTGCATTTCACCTAGAAAGTGAAAGTTTTTCCGCCCAAGCCATTATCATTCTTATTGACAATAAAAATTGCATTTTGTTAGTCAATTTAACCCTTAAAGCATTATTTATTTCATTTGAAATAGCTTGGCATTTCAAAATATACTTTTGACAAAGCTTAATGACTCTCATAATTGCCTAAATTATCTTCTACATCCATTTGATAAATTTCTTAAATAGTTAATTTGGAACCATTGTCTTCATAGTTAGGGAGCTCTATAATTCTTCTTACTTTGTACTCATTACCCTAACATTATCTTTGGCAGAAGTGATGCTTGGATTTCATTTTAAAGTTTTCTTAAAATACCCCAGTACAACATCATGATAATTCCCCTATTATTTTCTCTGACATTTCATCACGCATATTTCTGATAACCACTTCCTTGATCATTCTACCTACAACCATTTTTACCTCAATTAAACTTGCAATTTCCACATCAACGTTCCCACTTTAAACAAATTTAACATCCCCATTCACTCAAGAAACTCTAAATGAATCTAGGTTTGATTAAGAAGTGCCTCCAATCTCCAAATTCAAGGCACGGGAATGAAAGAATTTTATAGTCATGTTTGATGGATGTTATGACGTTTTCAACTTGTCTAACACTTGAAAAAAACCCAAAACTCCCTTTAAAATGTTTGGACAAGGAAACAACATAATCTAAACCTTGTGCACGTGAGTAGACAGCATTCCATCAGTGCTTTTAGTTTGTTGCATGTTGAAACGAAGATAAATTTTCAATGCATTTACTTTTTGCACGTGAAGTTTAGCGCCAAAACATGTCGTAGCTAATCAGTGACGTGGACATATCAGATATCCACCGCCAGTATTTCGTTGAGCGCAACATTTGACTTGTTTTTTAGTCATAAACTTGCAAAACACGCCGTCCTTGGTCAAAGACAGGTAATAAACTTTACATGATGAGTCCATTCCTTTGGCGCCTAGTTAGATAACAATGAACTAAAAGTTGGATGTAATAATCCTAAAAATATTTTATAATGTTTATGCTTATGGCTATAAATATTATTGAAATGGAAAGTATACCCCTTCACATTCCAACTTAAGTTCTTGTGTATGTTCAAAAGACCTCAATATTGTATAGTCCACATAGTTTATCTAGTTTAATACTTATATATTAAATTGTGGTGAAACTAAGCAAGGTTTCCCTATGACCTCTAATTGAACTCTCCTTATCTATTATACTATTCACATGCCAAATTCATTTCACATATCAAAATGTTAATGATATCTCAAAATCCACCTAGGACACAACAAAAGTTAATCTCCATATCTAAACAAATAGAGCAATAAAACGTGATGCATCAAATAGTATAGTGGGGATACATCCTACATAAAATATATCCTAAACCATTTGCAAGAAATAATATGGCCCTTTAATAAAACCCAAACTTTCCCAATAGAGTAAAGTTCATGAGCTTGTTTGATATGGATATACAAACATCTCTATTACAAAGAAGGGTTTTATCTATTCTAACCAAATATGATAATGTGACTAACTGGTAAGTGAAAAAAATACTCGTAAACTACCCAATTTAGTATTAAGTCATTATTTTTTAAAAATAAAAATTATTTCAAAGAAATAAATACTAGAGAATGTTTATAAACTTGCTTTAAAATAAAAATCTACAAACTAGTAATTTAAATTAAAAGGTATTCATGTTACAAAAGACTTCATATTTTAATTTATTAAATTAATGGATTGAATTGGACCCCATTCTCATTATATATTATATTATCTATGTGATTTTAGAGTCATATACTACTTTAGCATGAACACCACTTTAGTAAAATAATTTAGTAATTAAGTACGAGAGTGATCAAGTGGTGCTCATATAGTACATGATTACAAAATCTCATCAATAATATAGTATATAATAAGAGTGGGTCTCAATTCAACTCATATATCGAATAAACTAAAACATATGTGAATAATCTTTTATAATATAGTACTCTTTAATTTAAATTATTAGATTGTTGATCTTTATTTTATATTTTTTCTTTAAAATAAATCTTATTTTGAAAAACATTATTCTTAGTTTGAAAGATGAAAATTAAGGATAAAACTAAGAATTTATATTTTATATTATATAATAAAAATAATATACTTTTGTTTCTAATTTTTATTTATTAAATAAAGTAAAAAAGAGTAAAACTAAGTTTCGCAGTAGCAATAATAATAACAAAAGTGGCATCATAATGCTTGGTAAGGGAGGAAAATTTAATGATTGGGGCTAGAATTTTTGAAATAATATGTTCAAAATAATAAATAACGCAAAAATATATATATAGCATCACCAAATTTAATTATTACCACTTGTAAAACAACTACTAATCTACTATTACATCATCATGAATAGCTAATTATTATAATTTAAATGACTTAAAGAACCAAAAAAAAAATAATAATAACACAAAAATAGAAAACAAAGACTTACAAATTAAAACCAATAATAAGCTCATCATAGATTTAGTAGAATTTTTCACATCATTCCACAATTTTTGGTTGGTTAAACTCATAATGATCCATTCATTCACATTTAAATGGGTAGCCCAAGCACATGCCAATATCCTTGCAACCTTTCAAGACTAAAAGGAATAATGAGGAGAACAAACATAGCATTATAAACACCTAGAAAAGAGTAGATAAGATTGGAAGCTATTCTTTAATGGTTGTGATCACCACCTAAAAATATATAGAGGTAAAAATAGAGTTACAATATTTTTTGTTGTATTCTTAAATTTAGAAAGAGTTTAGAAAGAGGTAATTAAGAAGAAATAGTTAGAATTTTAGAAGAGATATCAAATAAAATAAAATAAAGCATTGTCAATTGTATAGAGTTTAATTGATAAAAATAGAAATATGTATCATTAAACATTTGTAGACAAGAAATTAAAATTGGTAGAGAAATAAAATTATGTATCAAAAATATAATTTTTCTATAGTCATTCTTCAAATTTTGGTTTTCGACAAACCAATTTGTAGCCTTCCTAGATGGGTATAGGTGTCTCACGCTAAAAATTGTCTCTTTCCTCTCTATCTTTTGGGTAAGTGCACCAAGATGGTTCCCAAAAAGGGAGCTTAAGTGGCGACTTTTTTTTTTGAAATCAGGAAATACTGACCTTGGACATGAAATTGAGGATACTTACACTCAATTTTTTGATATGGAACAAAAAGAAGGATTCAAGTGCTCCAAGTCTACTTTCTAAACTACTAATTTATTTTGAAAATGGTTGAGATTAAGGGGTTCAAATGAGGGACGTACACAAATTGGTGTTGTTTTTGTTAGAAAAACATAACATAGCAACTCTTGTACGACCCTCGTACGATGAACTTTTTTTAGTATTTTTAAAATCACTACGGTCAAAAATTAGGTAACAGTATGTAGTTGATGCACGATTTTTCTAATAATTTTTTAATGAATATTTTATTTTTTACTAATTTTTGAAGTGGACACTTCCTGAAAAATAGAATTTTGGCTGTGCTACCCCTACAAATTTTGGAAACTAATTGACTTTTTTAAAAAAAAAATTTAGAATGGAGTCTAGTTTCTAAAAATGTAATTTATTTGAAATTTTGATGAATGGTTAATTTATAAAGAAAAAAATACCAAACATTGCTTTTTTCCAAAACAGAGACATACAAACAAAAGAAATTATGGATGAACGGCTTAAAATTGTTAGAAAGTGAAAAAAATTACATTGTTGGATAGCTAAGAGAGAATCTAACATTACCTAGATGTTCAATTTGTTTGATATTGAACCACATGCAATCTTGACGATGAGCACGAACCTGATTATGTGAAATATTGTAGAAATTGAAAAAATATGTCTTTGGTCGTTGGAAATGCCCTCCAAGCCTTTGGGTTGGTATTCCAAGGAAAATACCAATCCTAAGGCTTGGGGATTCCCAAAACAAGATATAATGTGAGCGTGTTATAACGCGCTTGCGCTATATGTCAGTTTTGACATGGTTTTTGTTTGTGAGGAGCATGTCTAGCAAGACATAATGTGAGTGTGGTATAACGTGCTCACGTTATGTCTTGTTTTATGTAAATGCATATTGAATGTATGTTTATATATTTGTATGTTTGTATGCACATGTATGCTTGTATGTCATGTATGTATGTATGTATGTATGTATGTATGTATGTATGTATGTATGTATGTATCAATACATGTATATTGTATGTATGCCTACTTGTATGTAAGATTGT
>VDFB02290886.1:0-22882 GCA_007258455.2 Sequoia sempervirens
GGATTCTAGTTTAGGGGGTGCAATGAGAAACTTCATCAAGATGTCTCCCAACCATTAGAATAAGGGCTTTACGCATCATAAAGATATTGGGGGAGAGCTATCATGCACCGCTTTCCATTGATCACAATTTTCATTGCAACCACACATTTATATCATGATTTGGAAGAGCTTGGCTTTAGCTCATTACCACTTGGGTTGTTCCCTCCTTTTGAAGCTAAGAGGCAGGCCCTCTAAAGGTAAACAATAGCAAGGAAGTACATCTGTAGTTTGATCATCTTTATTTGTATGAACAAAGAGAGAACAAACGCTATGCCTTTTTCTCACACTCGCAAATGGGGTTCAATTTTAAACTAAATTGAAAGGTGTAGGTGATTATACAAAGGGTTAGCAAATGTTTTTGTTTCAAACAATCACCAAATGGCATGAGAGAATTGCATACACATCCACTAACAATATTGTCAATCACAAAACATAGCAAACAATTGTGAATTTTAACCCCTCAAAGTAGTGATGAGTTCATTTCAAGGACCAAATAAAATATGAAGTTGTCTTGTTCAATTTTAAACCCAAAAAACAATGATAAGATGAGGGGTCAATTTTAATCCTGTTTGAAAATTCTTTTTAAACCTTATGGAAATTTAGTGCATTTCTTAAAGTAGAAATTAGAAAGCATAAAATTTGGATTATAATTTCCCCAAAGCGTCAAACGCTTGTTACAATCACAAAATTTTAAGATAAGAAAAGGCTTTCTTCACTTTAGTTCCATGTCTTTCAACCTACAAAACCTTGTTAGTCTAACAACCAGCACATAGTCATAAGTGCATCAATGATAAAATAATTCAAGGAAATTAAAGCACATGTCAAAAAATGATCATAAAATTTCTTACCCTAGTTGGGTGCCGTTGAACATGATAACATCACAATTTTAACTATGGGCATCGCTCTAGTGAAAATGGGTGTCACTCTATAGCAAAAACAGAGAGCACAATAGCATCAATATTTGGTCCAACGTCGTTGTACATAGTAGCATCATGATTTGAAATTTGGGGGCTTTGCTTTTTCAACTTGGGGCATCACCATTTGATGTTTTTGATACCTCTATATTAAATCAGTAGCAGTGCATTTAATTGGAATTGGTATTTCAAATTATAGCAGCATCGCTATATGGTGATACTCGTCAAAGTGTGTTGCTATTTGTGATTTGAGCGTCTATGTATCCTACAAAACAAGCACAAAATAGAATTTGAGCTAAAATTTGGTTAAATTAACAGTTTTCCCTCCTTTGAGCACCAAAATGTGAGACAAGGATTGTTAGGGTGGGCCAATTACGCTTGATCCATGATGGATCGAAGCACAATTTATCCACTAAACCTCAATCTACCAAACAAGATAATTCAAATTGAAAAGTTAAACTAAGCATTTATACAAATTAAAAGTTACAAACTATGAAAAATAGTTAAATTCCTACTCTAACCCATTTGAAACTTATCTTGTTTTGGAATTGGCTTCGTGTTGATGTAGAACAACAACCCTTTCCTAATCCCGTGATTAGTGAGCCTGTTTCAATTGATTCTATGGAAGAGAATCAATGAAACCATTGTGATAAATGGATGAAAACCTAGTTTATGCTAAATTAAACATGATGCAAGCTAAGTTAACATGATTTTATTCTAAAATGAACTAATTATGCAATTGCTAAGCTAATATAAGCTAATTCTAAGCTAGAAGATGTAAACCCTAATTTATAAACAAACTAATATGGATGCATGGAAGCCATTAATGGATGCTTGAAGCTACTATGCAACTTAAAATAAACTAAGTTAAGCTAAAAGTGAGTAAATTTTGAGTGTGGATGCAATTGAATTCAACAACTTGACTTTGTAATTGAAAGATGGATCCATTTGTCTCCAAATAATGTTTTATTTATGGGAGAGAAAATGAGAAATGGAGGGTTGAGATCAAAAAGATCAATCAACGATCAAAGATAAAAGGAAGAAGAGGCATGGATCATGGATTCTCATCAATGGATAGGAATGCACGATGGGATTTAATCAAGGGCTCACATTTGCTTCAAACAAACACACTTTTGACCTACTAACACAGGCCAAAGGTGACTTGTTCAAAAGGTTAAAGGTTAAAACTTGCATTAGAAGCTAAGTCAAAATATCCCTTTTTCAAATGATGGAGGAATAAGAGCATTCCTTGGAATATTCATTTGGGTGAGGATAAAAGGAATTTTGCAAATTGAAAGCAATTCTTAATTGTACAAAAAGGGGATAAGAAATATTCCATGGGAATATTCCCCTTTTTAGAGGAAAATTAGTTTAATTTCTAATTAAACAAGGTTTAATCATGCAATTAGGGGATTTGAAGAATTAAAGGTGATATTCATTAAATTAAATAATTTAATGAATGTGGGAGAGATGAAATGATATTTAATTAAATAACTTAGGGTTATTTAATTAAATAAGATGACATAGGAAATTTAATTAAATTTTTTGATTTATTTAATTTAATGAGATGAAGTGTTAGCATGAAGGAGGTGAATTAACCTGAATTGATGAATTAGGTTAATGGATGAAAATGATGCTATTAATTAAATTAACTAGGCTAATTTAATTAATTAAGTGAAAAGGAGATAGGTTTAAAGAGGAAATGATGTTAGTAAACCTATTTTGAGTGTATGATATCATTCAGGACATTTTTCAGTGTATACAATAACTATGTCCTTTATGATATTGTTGAAAAGAATGAATTTCATCAACTTTGAAAGTTGAGGTTCATTTTCATCTTCATAAAGAAATGTATATGTTTCTAAAGTCATGGTTGAACCGTCTCCTTCATATTCATGAGTATAACTCCTAACAACAATAGGTGACTCGACACATTCATAACTTTCAAGAACCAAAGTAGAATCATATCCTAATGGAACCAATTCATTTCCTTTAGGAGGATGGGAGTCACACTATTCAATAAAATGTGTAGCAGCTAGAAAAATATCTGAAGCAGTTTTAAATTGTGGATAGTCTACTTCAGCATGAGCATTTGTATTATGAATTCTACACCAATTATTCATTGAAAGGTAAGCTAAATTCACCTTTGACATGGATATATCATCAAAAGGATTAGTGTTATCTAAAGATGTGGATATCCCTCCATTATTTGGTCATGTGTTCGAAGGTCTAGGTGGTCTAGGAGTGTTATAGACTTGACTTTATGAATTCTAGTTGTTATTTTGAGAATAAAAGTTTTGATTTCTTAATTGCATAGCCTCTATGGTTAATATTTTGAGTTTAGTTTTAATTTCTCTAATTTCTTCCTTATCATCTAGAATTTTAACATTCTGACTTTCCTAAGTTTATGAGAAGAAATAATTTCCATTAGGATGTAGTTTTATGATGGTTGGACTAGGGTGAGGGACTAAAGCTTGACTATTTCCTAGTTGAAAGAAAGTATTCTAAGGAAATGTACCATTCTAGACAACTGAAGAAAAAGCATTAGGATTCATGGGATAATTTAAGGGGACTCCATTCACAATTAGGACAAGATAACTATTTAATCCATTTATGCCATTTATAGATGATCCATTTCCGAGATGTTTCATTTCTAAGCTTACACTTATGGCTTCAACATAGGCTTCGGGTAAAGTAGTGGGAGGATTTTCCCTTCGCTTTACAAACATAGCAGTTAAAGGATCTATTGTTGTATAATAAACTGCAATAATAGATAAATTATCCACTACGTAAGGTACTTGTAACCTAGAGTAAGCCTTCTAGAACCTGTCATTAAAAGAAGTTATAGTTTCTCCATCAAACCTCTTGATTTGACAAAATTGAAGATATAATAAAGTAGGATCAACTAGTGTTCTAAATTTGGCCAAAAAATGGCTTTCCATCTTTCTATGATCTAATTGAGTTATGAGGTTGGTTGATATACTACTGATAAACTTCATCACTTAAGGTGTACAGGAACAACCTACACACAACATCTTCATGTTGAATCCTTCCTCTAAAACATGTATACTTAAAGATACTAATATTTTCCTTTGCATCTTTGTGAATATAATACTTTGGACACAACTTGTTAGGATTTTTCGATAAATCATTATACACAAAAAATTGAATAGGTGACTCTACATTGAAGAAATCAATCGCTATGGGAGGTATGGTGGTATTACATCAGTCAAATTTTTTGAATTTGCACTTAAACTTCTAGAATTTTGAGGTCTAGATGATGTTTGACCATTAAGCTTGACTAAAGTCACACAAGGATCACCAAACCGAGATCTAGTGACTCTACGAAAATCCAGTTTCAGGTCTAATGAAACCAAAAGAACAATAATGAGGCCCTCCTTCTAGTGCTAGTTCCTATTGACAATGATGTCACTCATAGCAATAGTGCAAATAAAATACTCACAAGAAAACCACGAAGAACCTATATTTACTTGAAAGACTGAATCGGATCAACCTAAGGTGTCTATGTAATAGGAAAAGGTTGACTTAGCTTAATCCCATGGCTCTGGTAGTCAGGTCTTGACCATACTAGGTTCACTCTAGGGTATGATGTGATATTGTTGTTAATATCAAGGGGTCTATGGTTATCTTTAGTTTCATTAAGAACATCTCCATTTTCATTAAGAATCATAAGCATTAGATACAAGATTTCTAGTTCAATCATAAAATAATCTCATGAAATTAAAAGATTTACAATAATATTTCATGAATATCAAACAATTTTGCTATCACTTAAGTAGATTTAGCTTTAAGCATTCAGCAATTTCATAGAAAAAAAAATATTTTCAATAAATTTCCATTCATTCATCTATTTTTTTGGAACATTTTTAGGAATTTAAACATTTGATCTAAAATAAAGCATATAAAAATACAGAAAAAATAAAATTTCTCCCCGTTATTCTCCATGCATGCCCCAAGATTTAATCAAATCAAAGAAAATAGCTTTATACTTCACCAGATTGCTTCAGAGCTAGGTATAAAATGATGCAAGCATTTAAAGAAGGGGGTTTTGTTTGGACATAGAGTAGGTTTTGTATGCACCCTTAAATGGTGCAACATACAGTCTTGTTTGGCTGAACTAACAAAGACTAGCTACAAAAATACATGAGATAGGTAACTATCAAATTGGCTTTGATATTGATTAAGTTCTATGTGCATACAAGTTTTTAGTCTAGAATGATTTAGAAAATAGGAAAAAAGAAAAAATACTTAGAGATTTTTTTGCTCTTCCGACATCCACAAATTTTGAACTTAAAATAAAAGTAAAGTAATAAATGACCTTTTATAGGAACAAGGCCCCAATAGTTCAAACTTAAAGTCTATCAAGAGAAATAGAAATAACAAATCAAAATGTAGTACGTGGCATATGCCAGTTCTCATCAAAATATTCTAGATGAAGTCAAAAATTTGACTTCTTTAGTAGCAACACCTCTCAACTTCAAACTCTAGTGCACAA
The DNA here is from genome assembly GCA_007258455.2 of Sequoia sempervirens. NCBI lineage: Eukaryota > Viridiplantae > Streptophyta > Pinopsida > Cupressales > Cupressaceae > Sequoia > Sequoia sempervirens. The sequence goes on from VDFB02290886.1 coordinate 5,470, forward strand.
TACTCCGCATAAAACAAGGCTATCAACATTCTTTAGAATAACAGACAAGAAACTTCTACCAGGACCAGGACAACCTGCAAAATCAACTTCAATGAAATGTAGTTGTGACACTTTTGATATCGCATATACGGTACTTCCTCATATCACTTAGAGGTTAGGTTCTAAGAACCTTTCTTCATTTTTCTTCAGCTGATACTCTTAGAAAGCACTTAATATTTGATGCATTCACTCTTTTAAAATTCCTTGTATTTCCTTCCAACTAAACTTGACCCTGGTGTAATCTTCTGATATCTAGAGTATGTTGGCATTTCTTTGCACTTTCTTTGTTTCATATCTGACTATAGTGTTTCTGCAATGTATGATTTCATCAATAACTTCTCAGGTTAACAATTGAATAGGGTATTTATTTATTCTCTCAATCTATTCCTTGAAAGATTTTACTTCTTTACCCTCCTATCCTAGTGTCTGGGGATCACAATATTGACATGCTAACACTTCAATAAAATCTTGATCTTTATCAAGCAACTTACTACATTTGTCGATGACCTTTTCAAATCCTTCTATACATTGTTCTAAATTTTCACCTTCCCAACTTAACTGTTTCTTCCATTTTTCACATAATGGAACTTCTTGTTCTAAAATTATATTTTCTCTTATCAATTCTTGGACATCTATTTGTATGAGAGTTTCTATATTTCACCTTTTAGCATCAACCTATTCCTAGCAAAATATGCAATCTCCTTCCGATCTTCTAGATTTTTAAAACCAATGGTGTGCTTCCTTGTATTTCCCAATTGCATTTGTAATAAATTATTCTCCTTTCCTTACCCAATACTCAATCCATTCCTCAAATATATTCATCCTATGGTGAATTGTTGCAATGGCATCCATCTGCTCGTGTGAAATAAGTACTAGATTCTGAGGCAATCTAGTATGTGCTTGGCCAAATTGGGTTAATGATTTTACAAAATTCTCTAGGCTAGCCAACCGTTCTTTTAACTCTATTTTCTTCTATTTACTCTTTTGTACCATGGCAACAGTTGCATCTAAATTCATTTTCATTTCTTCTAATTCTTGTGTCCAGGATGAGTGTCCAACATTGATACTTGTTATCTTATACTCCTTAGGTGTTATCTCATGTCTATTTTTATCTACTACTAAGGTAGCTATATGGATTGTTCTACCTCCATCTGCATTCTTCTGTATGACATGTTTCATTTTAGCTCTTCGCCTAGGATTAGGAGTCTCCACTTCTTGCATAAAAATTTTAAGATCTAGAGGTACCAATTCCACTTCCATTGGGGAAGTCAAATCTATGATTAACCAATTAGGTGCATCTTCATCAAACTCTACCTCTGTAACACTTCTTTGTTCCTAGTTTCTAGTCTATTTAGTAACTTCTTCTCTTGCATCTTCAACTTTATCTATCATGTCCCATGTAATAGGAACATCTTCAGTATTCTCTAGCATATATTTTGGATTACCAGGATTCAACACTATCTCTTCATTTTCAAGACTTGTATTTTCCTATCCAACCAAGTGTTCAACATCAGTTCCTAGAAAATCACCTTCTTTATATACTGTCACAACAATATTTTCCTCATCTCCAACCATATCACCTAAAACTTGTGAAGGTTCTTCATTTTCAATTTCAACTTGGTCCTCCTTTGATTTTTCAAAGACTTGTGATTACTCATTATCATTTTGATCATTCCATAGCGAAGGTTGGGAATCAAAGGTATCTTTAGTAACCATATCATCAGTAGCATTCTTTCCTATAGTCTCCCCTATTTCTATTTCAAGAACATCAGGGCTCCCTGCTTCTAAAGTGAGTGTTCCTCTTATGAACTATTCTTCTTCAATGTAAATAGGAATCGACCCTGTATCTAGAATTTCTTCCATCACTGGCTGTACCATGGGTTTATCTTTAAACTTATTTTATTTTACTTGTTCCCACATGGTGCCCCACTTAACCATTTGTTCTTTAATCTTAGCTTCATCTGCCACAAAAACTTCATCCAAAAGCACAAGCGTCTTTCCTAGTGCATGTTTTACAGTAGCCATATTAATTGAAGGGGGATAAGTGAATAATGTTGTAGCTCTCTGAGTTGCAGACCTTGTCTGTGCACTAGTATTTTCTATTAGCCCTACCTCTTCATCAATAGTAGGCTTGGTCCTTCTTTTTTTTGGAAGAAGATGCTACTTTTGGTTTTACTTTTTATTTAACCTTTCCTGATTCGGTATCTTTATGATTACTAGCTAGTTTTAATGAAACTCCTTAGCTTGGAGCTTTAGGGGTTTTTTCTTCAATATGTATACTAGTTGTTGCTTTACCTATTGGATGTTGTGGATATGGTTGCTGATATGTGGTTTTCATTGATGTCAACACTATTAGCATTTGGTATATCAATTGTTGTATATGTCAAGGATATTGAGAAGATTATAAAAGAAAGTATTCTAGGTTCACAGTGGAACTGTGCAGGTCGTGAAGGTGTCCTGTTCTATACATTAAAGATTAGTTGGTGTGTATTAAAGGGTTTATTGATGAAAGTTTCTAGATCATCTATCAAAAGTTTCAGAGGTCTGTGTGAAGTTTTGATTGTGTTGTGGTCTGATAGTGTTTTTGTGGTCTCTATCAGTGTTCCTAAATGAAGATTGTATTATTCTAGTAATCTCAGTTATTGCAGATGCTTCTATGTTGTTTCTTGATGTTCTCTGATGTCTCTAGATCATTCTCTATCTTTGTGGTACATCCACATTACTTGGAGAGCTCGTGGTTGAAGATCTTTTCTTGTGCATGTTTGGGTGTTCATATTCTTGGCCGACATGTTGATGGTAGCGTGTTGTGGATCTTTGTGGTGAAATTAATTAAAGTATTTTTGTATTGGAGATGTTAATTTGGGTCTCCACTATGTTGTGGCCAACCTTGGTGGATTTTAATTGGAAATTTATTTGTGAATTTGGGCCAACATTACAAATATGTCTTATTTTCCTGACTGACTAATTTGTGATGAAATCTCATGTAGTGGATATATAAGAGCGATTATTTGAGAGAAGTTACCGTGTGCATAAGTGTGAATGTTGTTGAAATAATGGATGTTGAATCATCCAATGAAGCTATGCACACTTCAAAAGGATCTTGCCAAGAGAAACTCACCCACACAAAAAGTGTTGCAACTAAGGGCATGCAAATAGAGATTGCTAGTGATCTAGGATATTAGATGATTACAAATGTACAAATTTCTTGAATATATAGGCATGAGAGAGATGAAAAATGCAATATGATATTGCCATGTGTCATGATCTAACAACATGTGACAACATGTGAACCCTACCTAGGAAATGATAAAAGATTGAGATAAGTTCTAGAAGGACATATCATCTTCTAGAAGGAATCTTATCCCCTACAAATATGGAAGGGGGAATTACCCAATTATTTAATGATTTTCTAATTTATGCAACCTAGGACTAAATTAATGCAAGACCTAAGTTAACTTATGCTAGTGTAATAGATAATTAATTACACTAACTCCCCCCAATAAGTGCAACTTAGGGAGGAAATGCAATGATTATGCAAATATGATGATGATGGGTCCTAGCTACGAGGTCATGTTAGGTACCCATTTACATGATGAGAATGAAAATGAAACTAATCTCCCACAAACAAAGAAAAGGGGAAAACCCAGTGGGAACAAAACCCCTCTCCAAAAAGGAGATGAAAATGTAGAAAAGTGAGAAAGGATGGGAAGGATGGAGGACTCCCAAATACCCCCCAAGTACACCATTTGACACATGGATACTATGTATGAAAATATTCCTGTTATAAAAGATTCAAAACACATTCAATAAAACATTATATCAAAGAAACTAAAAGAAAATTAAGCAAACTCTTTTATGGCAGATTCTCTGAAGTCGTTCTATTGCTCTCTATCTCCAGCGTTTCATTGCTTCAAGTTGCTCTCAGATTTCGTATGCCAAGCTCAACGAAATGGACTACTGGAGAATGAAATTTAAACTAAAATGCATACTATGCCAAAATGCAAGATTATGCTATGCTGTGATAAAATTATTGCTAAGATATGAATATTGATAAAAATGCTAAAGATGCAAAAGCGTAAGCGTGATTGCGTATATGTTCGTCTGTGTGTGTTCATATCTAACCAATGCTTGGATTTGCACATGTATTTAAAGAGTTTTTGAAAGAATTTGATTGGCTGCCATGATTAACGGTTCAGATCAAGCTTGTCAGGATGAACGGTAAGAGATTATTGAAAGGTAAGAGAGAAATAGAAGGTTTCCTCTTCAATTTTTCTCAGTTAGATCTGAAGGAAGGTTGCCATTTGAAGAATGAGTTGAGAATAAATTTCATAATTAAATAAATAAACTTATTTAATTATATGTGAGGATGAATATAGAAGTTTACATAATTAAATAAGTAATATTTAATTATGTGTGAGAGATGAATTTAGAAAGTAATTAAATATTTAAAATATTTAATTATGTGTGAGAGAGGAATTTAGAAGGTAATTAAATATTTAAAATATTTAATTATGTGTGAGAGAGGAATTTAGAAGATAATTAAATATTTAAAATATTTAATTATTTGTGAGAGAGGAATTTAGAAGATAATTAAATATTTAAAATATTTAATTATGTGTGAGAGAGGAATTTAGAAGATAATTAAATATTTATAATATTTAATTTAACTATGAGATGAAGAGGGTGTTTGGAGGAATATTCCATTATTTGAATTCAAATATTCAAATTTAGAATAACATGATAATTAATATAAATAAATTATAAAATTTATTTAATTTAATTAAGAGGAATATGGAAGATGGTAATAATTAAATAAAGTTATCTATTTAACTAAGGTAGAAGAATTTATAAAAGTGAACAACATAAATAAATAATTAAATTTATTTATATGTAGATGACTTTAGGGGATTAATTATATAATATTTAATTAATTAACAAGCTTGATGACCATTTTTAGACATATACATTTTGCCCCTCTTTGAAGTGATGTGTGAAATGCATTGCTTCAAAGAAAATAAATTTTTTGTTGCCCTTGATATGTTTTTTATGCTGATGCTGATGATGCCCCTTCGGGAGGTAAATCACAGAGGATGACAAAACTAGATTGGATGATGATATTCTGCTGGCGATTCAGTGATTTAGCTCCCGATAATCGGTGTAAAAGATGCCCCTGGTGAAAAATGTAAAGTGAAAAGAATAAAATGTCACCAAAAACCCACCTTAATTGACCTATATAAGGTAAAAAGGGTGAAAGTGGAAGTCATTTTCACTCTTTTGCTATAGTGATTTAGATGATCTAACAGTGACATAACAAGATGCCGATCCCATTTCACACGCATAGATTCGAGCGAGCCTATTGATTTCAGAGACCAGCCATGTATGGACCACCGGTGAGTCGATTAAACCCTTTATGCTTTGAAATTTTGTGATTTTGATTGTTTTTTTTACGTTTTTCAAGCGGATTTAAGTTTTTAAATGTCGTTTTAGCGCATACGACTGTCTGTTTTAGCGTATTCAAGAACTTTTCTGTAGCGCATACAAGGTGTTCTTTAGCACATATAGGTGTAGGGAAAATTTTAGGTTTTCTAGCGCATACGAAGTGTAGATTAGTGCTTATAGGAGTGAAAACCTGGCTAGAAAACTTTAGCACATCTAGGGAACAGAGTCGTGCATTTAGGGATTAGCGCATCTAGGGTATGAAGTAGCGCATCCGCGAGGTAACTTAGCACATATAGGGTTTTAGCGCTTATAGGGAAAACTTTAGTGCTTTTAGGGTGCAAAACCGCACATACGGAGTTTTAGCACTTTTAAGGTAAACTGTAGCGCTTATGAGTTTCAGCGCATCTGAGGCGCAGATTAGCGCATCTGGGAAAATTTTGGCAGAATGCCATTGTGATGAAAAATGATGGTCTACATTGCTTCCTTGGTTAATAGATAGAAAAAATAGTTTGCCATCATGCTGATATGGATAGAAATGATAGAAAATCTGATGATTAACTGATAACTTTACTTCCCCGAATAGAAAACAAAGAGTAGATGACTGATAACTTTGTTTCCCAAAAATGAAAAACGAGTAGATGACTGATAACTTTGTTTCCCAAAAATTAAAAACAAAGAGTAGATGACTGATAATGTTGTTTCCCACAAATGAAAAACAACGAGTAGGTAGCTAATAACTTTGTTTCTTTTGAATGAAAAACAAAGAGTAGAATGATTGATGTATTGTTTGATAACTTTGCTTTTAGGAAACAAAGATTATATGCTTGATATAACTTCTGATAAATTTGTTTTCTATGATAGAAACCAAATAGTAGATGATGGTTTTTAAACATATTTGCATTCATGACTGAAGTACAAATAAGAAAATGATTTGATCGTTGATAAATTTGCTTTCCTGAGAAAGAAAACAAATAGTAACATGATGATAGAGTAGATTAATTTTGATATGCAGATAGATAGATGTAGCAATGATTGCATGATCTGATTGATTGTATGATATGGGTCTCTGATATAGGTCACTGATATGGGTCACTGATAGAGGTCAATTTGATATGGGTCACTGATATGGGTCACTTGATATGGGTCACTTGATAGATAGAGCACATGATATGAGTAATTGGTATGAGTCTAATTAATTATCCTTATGATGACCAAAAAAATAGGAGGTGTTTGACAACCTCCAAATAAGAGAGCGTTTTTTGATATGTTGGGATTGAGTAGGAGAGTTGACTCCAGCAGAGGTACAGTGGATAGGTGACTATGGGTTGGGATCCCTATTGACTATCCCGCTAGGGATTCGAGTCAACAGGGGATTGTTGACTACATTGGCAAAGAAGTGGTATTCTGATCATAACACCTTTCATTTTCTGACTGGTGAGATGACCGTGACACCCGAGGATGTGTATAGGATTCTAGGGATTCCTATGGTAGGTGCCCTTGTGGTTTATGACCACAAGGAGATAGGAGGGACGGAGGCACTGAGGAGGATCTGCGGTGATATGGCGATAGCCGGATATTGGGTGTCGTGGGTGGATTTCAATAGATATCCAGCCTTAGTTGTGTTGGCTGCATTCATTGGAGGCTTCCTTGGACCGGACCATCGGTCAAAGGGATTTTTAGTTGGGTGGGGTAGGATGCTGGAGTGGATGGTGATGTAGCCATGGAAGTATGCCTGGGGGAGCTACCTTTTGGCCCATTTGTATCATGATCTACATCAGGTTGTATACCGAGGGTCAACGAGTTTGGCCAGCGGTGTGACTCTGCTCTAGATCTGAGCATGGGAGCATATTGTGATTACGAGGCTAGAGTGTGCTAGGGCTAGGCCACTAGGTAGGCCATATGTATATGCGTATTCAGGTGCACTTGTCCAGCCCAAGCTGGGAAAGTTGGAGTACTGGCGGCGTGTGCTGGATGATGTGGATTCAGTGATATGGAGGTCGTACACAAATTGTGACCCCTGGGACACAGATCATTTGGAGATGCCCTTTGTCTGCATGCCCCGATATCTAATAGGTAGGACCCCATTTATTATTGAGATATTTTTGGCCTTGTGAGTTCATAGGTAGTACGGGTATACACAGGGGATGCAACAGGGCGTTGCTCACTATGGGCGACACAAGGATGATCCTGGATGGGGATGATGTATTACCTACCAAGTGGCCTATACAGAGTATTCTAGCTTATAGTCTGAGGTATGGGCATACAAGCCAGAGGTGATAGACGCTAGGATGTCAGATGAGTATTTAGTATATTTCCACACACATCGATTCCCACGATTCACATTTCCAGATGAGCCACGGCCCATTGCAGTAGTATAGTAGCCAGGGGTGGAGAGACAGGGGGAGGTGGCAAGCAGAGTGTAGGTGGTGGGTGGAGGAGAGGAGGAGGAGGAGAGAGGAGATGATGAGGAGGGGGACAGAGATGAGGAGGAGGAGGATAGAGATGAGGAGGAGGGGGTCAGAGATGAGGACAACTCAGATGATGGAGATGATGGGGGAGATGATGGAGGGGAGGAGGGGAGGGCAGTGAGGTAGAGATTATAAATCCTAGGTAGTGCTCAGATTATATGGAGGCCTAGATCTGGTGGCAGACCATAGACCATTATCAGGGTGTCCTCTTCTTCACAGCAGGCACAGATAGCCACTCTGCAGGCCCAGGTACAGACTGTTCAGGGTCAGCTAGGTCAGGCGCACATTATGATAGCTCAGTTATAGTCACAGCTGACACAGGCACAGGCTCAAGCTCAGGCTCCAACACCAACATAGGTATCTCAGCCTGCCCCAGACCCACAGATAGCCTAGCTGGTCACAGAGAGGGATGCATTGAGACGGAGGGCAGTGGAGGCCGTGGGCGTCGCTCAGAGGTTGATGGGCATGTAGAGAGTGCATCCTTATGGGAGGTGATTGTAGAGGGCATGGAGATGGTGAGGGAGGCAGAGTACTACCGTGTCAGATATGAGGAGTTGTGTCCTCCTGAGTGCAAAGAGCCATTCCCACGGTCTCGTAGTAGGACCAGGAGCAGGTCGCGGAAAGCCACACAGAGCATGGGAGTTACTAGGCCTTGGCGGGATCCAAATGTAGGTACCAGTGGCAGGCCACCTCCTTCCAGACCAACTCCATCAGGGGCATCAACCAGCTAGTTTGTGATGTATATCATTTTTGGAGCATGTATATGTGATTTTTTATTATATCCCATGTATCTCTCTTTGGACTTTGTAGTTTCATTGGACATTGGACATTTGTATCATTTTTGATGAGTGATGATATGCAGCGGTGATGATTTTTGATGATGTGCATTTATGAGATGATTTATGTGATGACTATCATGATTTTTGATTATGTGATATGTATTTATTTCTATATGTTATGTATTTTGATATGCATTTGACTGATTTGATGACTAACATGATATGCAGGATGATTTGATATGATGTGTTTATGATGATGATGAAAAATGATTGATGATGTGTACTAATGATGTCATGCGGGTGGATGACTTATGATATGATTATGAAAATATGTCATGGGATTTTTGATATGTTTTATGAAAAATGTTGTTTGGTAAATGATATATAAAAATACATGGGTATGTGCAGGATCATGATGGGCCAAAAAGAGGCAATATTATGGGTATTTGTAGGGTATGTGGCTGACGACTTTTTTTAACCCAAAATTGATGAAACGAAAAGGGTTTTTAGAGGAGATTCTCAGCTTTCCACCAATATAAATTATGCTTTAATTTGAATTTAATAAATATTTATAATTCATTTTCTATTAGAATTACGACTAAAGTCTGATCATAGGTTGATTAAAAACATATATAACTTTCAAACTGTATCACATTTTTTGAATCTAAAACATGTGTCACATTCTATGCTTCACATACTATAGGATTAAAAAGAAAAATTAAATTTCATGAAGTTTTACCAAGTTAAGGTGGTCAGACATACGAGTTTTTATATTTTTTAAAAGTTGTAATAAAAAAATCATAATTAATTATTTACTTGGAAAAAAATTACAAAAAAATATGCATCACATCCGGACATGAGTCCATTACTTATATATAAAATCTTATAAGAAAATATTATCATTTTATTATGGTTAGGGTGGTCAGATAAACACCTACTTCTTATTTTTTCCCTGAAATTTAAGTACTACTGCATTGAAATTTCAAATTTTCACCAAATACATTTTATTTATTTTTAAATAAACCTAGTAGTTTAGAAACTACATTCAATTTTCTAAAAATTCTATTCTTACATATTTTTGAAATAATATAGATAACTTATTCAAATTTTTACGTCAAGTTGCCTAACATTGGTTTTTCTGAATTTTTTTGCCACTTAAGGGCCTATTTTTTCCATGATGATCCTACACATACCTATGTATGTATGGAGTGTTTGTTTTTAGATTTTCAAAATGCAAGTAGATAATGATAATATGATGGAAAATGAATGTTGTGTTTATGATATGCATCATGAATTTGTAATATGAATTGATATGAAAAATGATAGGATGATTAAAGATATGATATGAATGTAATGTGATAAATGATAAATGATATGAAATGATTAATAATAATGTGATGTATGATAAGATGATAAATGATATGTGATGAAATGTAATGTATTGTAATGATGATTAAGTGAATGATAAAATGAAATGCAATGATAATGACATGTATGAAAATGATAAGTGATAAGAAATGAAATGTACGATAATGAAAATGATTAATGATAAGTAAAATGAAATTGATATGTGCGATAATGAAAATGATGAATGAAATGATAAGTGATAATGAAATGATATGTGAGATAATGAAAATGATGAATGAAATGATAAGTGATATGAAATGATAGAGGAAATGATAAGTCATAATGAAATGAACGATAATGAAATGATAGGTGATAATGACATGATAAGTGATAATGAAATGAATGATAATGAAATGACAAATGAAATGATAAGTGATAATGAAATGAATGATAATGAAATGACAAATGAAATGATAAATGAAATGATTAGTGATAATAAAATGAACTTTAAGGAAATGACAAATGAAATGATAAGTGATAATGAAATGATAAGGTATAATGAAATGATAAGGGATAATGAAATGATAAATGATAATGATAAGTGATAATGAAATGATATGTGCGATAATGAAAATGATGAATGAAATGATGTGATAATGAAATGATATGAAAATGAGATGATAAATGATAATGAAATGATGAATGATAATGAAATGATAAATGAAAATGAGGTGATAAATGATAATGAAATGATGTGATAATGAAATGATATGAAAATGAGATGATAGATGATAATGAAATGATGAATGATAATGAAATGATAAATGATAATGAGATGGTAAATGAATTTGGATGATATGAAATGATAATGAATCCTAAATGATATGCAAATGAATGGAAAATGATAGATGATAGGACCTAGATAAAATGATAATGAAGATGAAAGGTGATGATGAAACAAATGTCCGAATGTCCTCCACAAATAGTCCAAAGAGACATGGTAGCCATTGATGTTCTTGTTAGCCCTTTCAAAAACTTTGATGCAAATCTAGTATGCAGATATATACACTGATCTAAAATGAAGTGTAACCAACTGAAACAAACCATCTGTTGAGCCTTTTATTATCTTTCTTGAATCACCATAGAGCGTTTTAAAATGTTGGAAGTATGTACAAGCATCAGAGGGGAAATTAGCACCAATGATGACCTGAGTACAAATTTCATGATTTTTGATATAGCAAGCCAACACAAGCATCGAGGTATACTTGAACCAAGATGACCTGAGCATTTCTTGCATGAACAAACAAAGACTAACCACTTTTTGATTCAAATACGGAACTGTCGTCAATGATATGGCTTTGTAAAGCATGTTTCGTGACATATTTGCAATAGATGAAGAGTTAACCTCAAGACAACAAACAATGAAAAGTCATTCTCTTTCCTCGCTACTCTAGTTTGGTACATCATCGAGTGTGCTCCAGAGAGATGATATCGAAAAATGAAACAACCATTGTTCAAAATATAATACTGCTATTCCAAACATTATTCAGATTTTAGATCATCCTGATATGAGTCATGATATGGTATTTGCTTGAAAACTATTGTAATGTGAATCAATGATTGGATAGCTGCTCATAAGATTTGATTTGGTTGTTTTTTTGCGAGAGTGGATTTGATGTCATTGTCCAGCTGTTTCAGTCAAACCTAAAAGTTGGTTGCCCCATATATGTCAACGTTTGCCCCCAGTAGTGACACAACTTGCTAAAATGAATATGTACAATAATCAAGCCATGGTAAGACATTATCGTTCTAGGAAAATGATGACAACATGATGTTGGTATGGCCCTAAGATGATGGAAAGATGCATGAAAATGGAGGCTAAGTGCAGAACATGAACTAATAGATGGAGAGCTACAAATAGTGTATGTTTTCCAGATTTTCACTATTTGTTTTTATTGCATTTTTCTTGTCAATAGACTGCTTGTCGCCAGGTTTTCACTCTTTTTTTTTTTTTGGCACTACCGAGATGCCTGTTTGCTAGGTTTTCACCAAGGTAACCATTTTTTTAGGAATTTTTCTAATATTTTTGATATTTTTTTTGGACTTTTCTATTTTTTTTTTGTATTTCCTCAAGACATTTTCTACTGTTTTTGATATTTTTCAGGGCTTTTTTTGCTGTTTTTGGGATTTCTTCAGGACATTTTCTGCCATTTTTGGGATTTCTTCAGGAAATTTTTTGGATGATGATAGTTGACTCTAAACATAATATTTCTTCAGGTGCATGCTGTTGGGATTGATGCCTCAATCTCACAGGTTGAAACTTCTGAAAAAGCACAGTCGCTATGACATTCATGTTGTTTGGTTGATCTGCTAGTTTCCTGAACTGTCACTGTGACCTCCTGAATGTTTTGGCGATCAACATCTGAAACCTTCGGCGTAACTTGGACAATCAGAATGATGTCTCGGCGATGATAGGAAGTCTTGTTGATATCAGCGTGACCTTTGGTCTATCTGGCCGAAGTGATAATTGGTATGACTTGCTCCCATCGGTAGGAAGTCTTGGCGACTGGAAGATGTCTGGCCGACAGTTGGTGTCTATTGAATATCAGGGAGACTTGGCCGAAAGGGTTATGTTTTGGTATAAGGTCTTACTAATATGAATGTCTCACCGATAGTTATCTTCTAGAGTCATCGGAGAAACTCATGTGTTTCAGGATGAAGTCTTGGTGACTTGGAAAGTCTCACTGACAGTGTTGCTTTTGGGTCATCGGTGTGACATAAGGGTTTGATATCAAGTCTTGGCGATAGGGCGGTGTCTTGCCGATAGGTAACGAAGGGTTCAGTAAGACTCTGAGCGATGAGCGGTGTCGGGGAGACCCTTGGCCGAAAGGCTTGTTTCGATATGATGTCCCAGCGATCAATGAAGGTCTCGCCAACAAGGATTTACCTTGGTGCCTTTTCGGTGACAAAAGACTTTGGTGTGAAGTCTTGGTGACTTGGAGAGTCTCGCTGGTAGTCTTCGGGATGACTTGTTCACTCAGTGTAAGGTCTTGGCGAAAGAAAAAAGTCTTGCCGACTCGGTATGACATGGTGTGCTCAGTGTGATGTCTTGGCGAAAGATGAATGTCTTGTTGATAGTCAAGAACTTCGCTGTGACTTGAAGGCATCGGTATGATGTCTTGGCGAAAGATGAATGTCTTGCCGATTGTCAGGTGCTTCGGTGTAGCTTGAGAAGTCTCGGTGTAACCTCTTGGTGAGTGGTATGAGTCTTGCCAATGAGGGAACTCTCGCCGATGGTTATTGGTATGACTCTTGGCGACTGTTCGGTACTCAGTATGACTTGAAGATTTTAGAGTAACATCTCAGCAAAAGCATATGTCTTGCCGACTGTTGTTTGGAGTTCGGTATAACATGATGAGCTCGTTATGAATTCTTGGCGAAGAGTGATAGTCTTGCTAACTGATGAACTCTTCGGAATACCTTGTGATCTTCGATGTGAGGTCTTGGTGACATGGCGAAGTCTCAACGATAGCTTTCTAGACATGGTCAAATGTCTTGCTGATAGTGAAGACTCTTGGCAATAATGATGATATGGGGTCTATGGCATTGGGGAGACATGGTTAGTGTCTCACTAACATGCGACACAGGTTGAACACCTTTGACTGAGTGAAAGGCTATCCTAAGTGGTGTGACCTGGACACATTATCTTCCATGCAAGGAAGTGGAAACATCTACGATGCTGAGCTAGTTGATACAACCATTATGATCCGACAGTTGGAATCAAACTGTTTCACAGAGGTTGTAGAGAATGAATGTATAAATGTATGCATTGGACATTCTGTGTAGTGAGTCTAAGAGCCGAAGAGAAGAAGAGAGAGAGCTGAGTGGTTGGCTGAAAGGCTGAGGCCATGAGGCCAAAGCAGAGGCAGGGTTATGTTGCCAAACTCTCTCCTATGTACTGAGTGATCAGTTGCTACCAGTTGTATCCAGAATGAACAAGATGTAATCTCTGAAAAGGCTATGAGCCTAAAATTGTATTGTAATTGTTTGTTGTTGAATAATACAACGGCTCGATCTTTGGAGTGTGGGGTTTTTTATCCTAAAGGATTTTCCCCACGTAAATCTATTTGTTCTGGTTTCTATCTTATCTTTCATTTCTATTAATTCTTGTTGTAGAATTTGTTAATGCATGTTGTTGAATTTACATGTGCTTCTCTCAGAAGGATCAATGTGTGAAATAAATTGTGTTTGTTTCCACTTTAGGACATAGTTGTACGTGTCTTTAAGGCAACCTAATCGAAATGAAAGTTACTGAGGGCACTACTATTATGGAGGTTTCTATGAGATTCCCTCCCCTTTTCCTTACAATAGGTCCCCTTCTGGCATCGATAGCTTGTATGCTCCTAAACCATAGACTGTGATAACCACATAAGGACCTAGCCAATTCAGTTCAAATTTTCCTTTCTTTTCTCTGTCTTGCTGATTGCGTGGGTTTTCTTTCAGAACAAGATCACCCACCTGAAAGGTACGTGGCTTTACTTTGTGATTATAGTTGTGAGACATCATTTGTTGGTATGCTTTCAAATGGTCAGCCGCTCTTTGTCTCTTTTCATCTAAAAGTTCTAGTTCTTGCAGTCGGGACACTCTGTATTCATCATCTGTTGTGAGACCTTTTAGTGAGACTCTGAGTGAGGGAATCTCAACTTCTAGAGGAAGTATAGCCTCTGCTCCATAGACGAGAGCAAATGGCATTGCTCCTGTTGGCATGCAGACATTGGTTCTATAGGCCCATAAGGTGGGATTGAGTTGAACATTCCAATCTTTCCTTGAATCATTCACAGTCTTCTTTACAAAATTTAGTATAGTCTTATTTGAGGCCTCTGCTTGGCCATTCCCTTGTGGATAGTAAGGTGTTGAATATATGTGTTGAATATGGAATCTCTCACAAAGTTCATCAACATCCTGATTCTTGAAAGGTCGTCCATTATCTGTAATAATGGAGTTGGGAATGCCATACCGACAAATAATATAGTTGAGTATGAACGATGATATCTATGTGCCAGTAACTTTATTAAGAGGTACTGCCTCAATCCACTTGGTAAAATACTCTGTGGCTGTGATGATGAACTTATGCCCATTTGATGATGAGGGATGAATTTTTCCTACTAGATCTAACCCCCATTGGGAGAATGGCCAGGTTGGCATAAATGGTTGAAGTTCTTGTGCAGGAGCATGAATGAGATTCCCATGAATCTGGCATTTTGAGCACGTTTTCACAAAAGTGAATGATTCCCTCTCCATTGTAGGCCAGTAGTAACCCATTCTAATCAATTTCTTGGATAAGGTCAGTCCACTCGAATGAGTACCACAAATGCCACCATGAACTTCTTGTAAAGCTTTGTCAAATTCATCACATTAAAGACATCGAAGTAGAGTACCATCAAGACCACGATGATCAAGGGTGTCAACGATAAGGGTGTAGCGAGAGGATTGGCGGATGAAATTTTGCTTTTGGTTATGGGATAGATCGAGTGGTAAAATATCATCTTTTAGGTAGGCATAAATCTTGCCATACCATGGTGAATCGGATCCCACCAAGTGGCAAGTGACTTGGCTTTTAGGTGTGTCATAGGCAGGTGCAAATGATTGTTCCACTAGAAATTCATAGCGAGCCTGATTTTCTGGGAGTTGTAACAATGATGCGATCGTAGCCATGGCATCAACTGCTTTTTTATCAAGCCTTGGAATTTGTGTGAATTTGATGTCCACAAAGTACTTCTTGAAGTCGTCAACCATCTTTTTATATGGAAAAAGTTTTTCATCTTTGGTTTGATAATCATCATTGATCTAATTAATGACTAACTGTGAATCACCATATACTTGTAATTCTGTAATCCTACATTCCAATGCTATTTTGAGTCCAGTGATTAATGCTTCATATTCGGCTATATTTTTAGTGCACGAAAACATCAACCTATATGATCGAGGAATGGTGTGTCCTTGGGGGTGACAAAGAGTATGCCCGCCCCTGATCCATGTTGAGTGAAAGAACCATCAAAATATAGGAACCATGGTTGTTTGGATTCTGCAGTAAAGACATTAGCATCTAGAAATTCAATGCACAGGGGATGATCTGCTTACAGTGGCGCTTCATCTAGTTGATCAGCGATAACTTGTCCTTTGATTGCCTTGCGACTAACATAATCATTACCCATTTTTCTAATCTTCCTATCAATGATGCTTTGCTTAACAGATACTTGAGTGGATCAATCTTTGAAACAAGATTGATTGTATGAGTTAACATGTAGTGTCAAAATTTTTGTGAAGCAAAGACCACTGCTAGGCAAGCCTTCTCAATGAAAGTGTAGTTGAGTTCATGCCCTGTCAATGTGCGACTAATATAATAGATTGCACGTTCCTTTCCTGTAGAGTCTTCTTGTGCTAGCAATGCCCCCAATGATGTCTTTGTTGTGGCAATATATAAGATCAGTGGTTTGTCTAGATTTGGTGGTACTAGAGCTAGTGGGTTCATCAGGTACTGCTTGATTTGTTGAAAGGCCATCTCACACTTATCATCCCAATTGAAAGGAACATTCTTATGCAGTAAATGTGTGAAAGGTAGACTTTTGTCGGCCAGTTGTGCAATGAACCTTCGTATAGATTGAAGTCATCCCTATAATGATCTCAACTGACTCATGTTCCTTGGGGGAGGCATTTCCATGATTGCTTGTACCTTGGTAGGATCTACTTCAATTCCTTTTCCTGACACAATGTACCCTAAGAGTTTTCCAGATGTGCCCCAAAAACACATTTCTTGGGATTGAGGTGAACTTTGAATTTCTCCAGTCGTGCAAATATTTTGGACAATATTTCCAGATGTCCTTCTCTGGTGTATGACTTTGCCAATATGTCGTCTACATAATATTCCATGAATGTGTGCATCATGTCATGAAATATTGTAGTCATGGCTCTTTGGTAAGTAGCCCCAACATTCTTTAGACTAAAAGGCATGATGTTCCAACAATAAGTTCCCCATGGACATGTGAAAGTTGTTTTCTCTTGTTCTTCGGGTGTAATCTTGATTTGGTTGTAACCAGAAAAACCATCCATTAATGAATACATGGCATGGCCAGCTGTCAGATCAACTATAGTGTCAATATGTGGAAGTGGGAAGTCATCCTTAGGACATGCTTTATTAAGATCTCTGAAATCTATGCATACTCTGACACTTTTATCTGGTTTGGATATAGGAACAATGTTGGAGATCCATTCTGCATAGTCGATTGATCTTTTGAAGCCCACATCGAGGAGTTTTCTCAGTTCTTCCTTAACCAATAATGC